>VYZQ01027439.1:66265-85736 GCA_013400655.1 Mystacornis crossleyi | reverse complement strand
AAGATGGAATTTCTTTCACTGTGTAGATCTTCCTGGAGCTCCATTTCTGGTTTGCTACTTTGTTCAAATTGGCTGAAAATCATTTTTACATCATAAGATCTCATAAAAATGCTATGTAGCAGAAGTTTTATGATGAAGACATTTCTGTAGATTGGTAACTAATCTGATTGGTCCAGAAACGTCCTTTAACCACAACTGATGGGCTTGTAGACGGTGTTACATCAAGATGATATCCTTTTAAAAATTGACTTATGGGGGTTTTTTACCAAAATAAGTAATCTTTAGCTTAAACAAAGTTTCAGCAACTTGAGGCCAGAGTAGCTTTTTGGATAGAGTCTGCTCCTGGAGCTCCCACTGCTTTGCCAACATGTGGAGCTTGCAGTCCAGGTTCCTCTCAGACATATCCAAGGAGATCCTACCAGCCAGGGCATGATGCTGGGCATTCAAACAGCTACATTTGCCAGAACACAAGCACTCCAGAGCACACACCTGTGGACTTTCCCTTCTGTCCTTGTGTGTCATCATGTAAAAAGATTTGCAGATGGATTATCTTTTTCCCTTAGATGTGGGAAACAGAAAAGACTTGACTTAAAATTGAGTTGATTCAATGACCTGAGGAGGTTGTTCTGAGTCCAAGAGATCCAGCTTTCTCTCTTTTCTCCTTGGGATGGGGAAAAAAATAAAAATGCCAATAGAAAACGGGGGAAAACTCTTCCTACTCGCTAAATAACAGAAACTATTAAAACACTTAGAAATCATTTCAGTCTCAGCAGGAACAAGGTTTTATCACGAGAGAAACAGGTGACAACGGAAGTGTGGTAGACCTCAGAGCATTTGTGCCTTTTGGAAGAAAACACAAAGGACAGCTGGACGTATGGGTGTCCTCTATGACTGCTAATTCTAAAGTCTTCAACTCAAGTGCTCCAAGCTTATGTATTCCTGCTGTGGAATGTGCATATGTAGACAGTGACTGGAAAAATTGTTTTCCATTAAGCAAATCCACAGACCTGATTGAGGAAGGCCTCTGGTAATTTGTATGCATAATACAGTCACCACTTGAATTTCCATTTAAGGCTCTGAAAAACATTTTACTCTAATCCTAGTAGATACTATCTTCACTCACAGCATACCTATGACAGAGCCATTTATCTGAGCAGGCAGCACTTCCCTGCAAATTCCCCCCGTGTTCAGATCTGACTGTATTAGCTTAGCTAACAACTTTTATTCCACCTAAGAAAGAAAAATTGAAGGGATTTTCAAAGGCATTTTCCTGGAAGCCATGTTTTTAATTTATTTATCTAATCACAAACAGAAGTCTAATGGGCAAGCACGGAAGATAGAAAGTCCGTGTGTTTGCTTGTGTGTGTGAGAAAATCTAAACCCATCATTTGCAACTTGTCAGACAACAGCTATAGTGAACAAATTGGAAGATGAGGTATTATTTCAGAAGAGATGCAGGCATCATCACCAAATGGGCTGTAATAGAAAACATTAAGGGAGGACCATTTGAAATTTTGTCAAATTTTTGAGTGAAATGCAAAAACTCTTCACAAAACTTCTCGTAACAAATATTAGTTTTCGATGAATTCTAAGCTAGTTAGAACGTTTTAAAATAAGACTACAGACAACTGTTCCACATTATCCAAATAACATAAAAGAAGACTAAACAGAAAACATTTTGAAAGGATCTCTTAGCTCACAAATAAAAAATGAGAGAAAAATAGAGTGCTCATTCCCAGTTCCAGTTCCCAAGGCAGCCAATGGGTGTTTTACTACTGCTTTCAGTACTGGAAGTCATTCCTTGGCTCAAATAACATGAAAAAGATCCATTCTCTCAGGGTATGGAGGGCTGCTTTAATGACCCCTCAGCACCAGCCCCTGCAGGGCTCGGTACCTGTGCAGTCCAGGCTGAGGAACACCTGGTGTGTCCTGGGCACCGCTCTGGCTCTCTGAGCTGCACTGCCCCTCTGCCAGAGTGAGCTTGCATGCAATGCCTTGGGGTACATCCACGTGGTTCTCCGTTTCTTGGCAGAGATGCACCCTCAGTGAGCTATAAAAACGTGTGGATTGGTGCCAAGGTATCTTAAATATTGACTCATGGTCTGGGTTGGAGATCAGGGCAGACAGTTTCATTCCTCTTGGCACAATGAAAGTCTCTAAAATAAGAGTAAATCTCATCTATACAGAGTAACTTTTTTCACGGGCCAGCTTAAAAATGAACTCCCTCTGGAACAAGATGCTCTTACAAATCTCACTATCTGCTAATCTGAGGTCAAGACGATTTCTTCCATGTGACCTTTTCCAGCAGTCATACAGCAATACAGAAGATGCACATATTAATTAAAAAAAAAACAACAAACAAACAAACCCTCATCTGAAACACTAAAACACCCAATTTCTCAACAGTTCTTCTCCTGGGGTAGAGAATGAAAAACACCCCATTTCTGATCAAGGGTTGTACAGTGCTGATAAAAACTGGAAGATGTACAATGAAGACAGAGGTACAAAGGCTACAGCTGAATTACCTGTTTTTCCAATAGGGCAGGGATTTGGAGGGTCAGGATATCCTTGATCTTCACTGAAATCTTTTGGCACATTATCTCCTGTCAGCTCAGCCACGATGTTTGGGATATTGCCATAAGGACCCAAGTGCTGGAGACCCTCGTGCGCACCACCTAGCAAAGACAATTCATGCACAGTCTTTTACAAGGTTAAAAGTGTAAGTACTTTAGCTCGTGCAAGTAATCTAGACTGCAATTTAAAATATAATATCTCTCTCCTTATATATATATAATTGTTTTAGAGACAAATCCAAGTTTAGATGTCAAGCCTCTTTTAGAAACATAATCATGTGACCTAAGTCAAGTAACTTTTAATAGATTATTAAAAATGAAACCAGGAAACAAAACTGGCCATATTATTGATCTTAGGGTTGTTTTTTAACTTGACTATGAAAGTTTTAGGCAAGAAAATGGAAAGAAAAAGAAACATGAGACAGTAATGAAACCTGATACATTTAAAGCACAATCATCTTCGCTGATACTATTACTGTTGATTGTAGCAAATAACAATAGAAGATATGGCAAGACAGCATCATAGCGGGAAGACAAAGTTAATGACACTGTGGAAAGAAATACAGCCTAGAAATACATTAATAAATAAACTCCCAAGGGGACTTAAGGTATTAAGGTCCTTGGGAACCCAGGGTATTCTAGCAAATTCAGTTGTGTACACCTTGAAAAATTATTTTTAAATCAAACCAATTCTTAAATGTAAATTTGCATTTCCTGTTGTAATGATGAAAAGTTGTGAAGAGTCCCTGTTGTTGATAGGGATTCTTGTTCACAGATGCCTCCACAATAGTCAGTGTGTTACAGAACATGCCAGTCAGTGACTTCCACACCATACATACACAGCTTTTCCCCGTGGGACCCAGAGCATCACCACTGCACAGTCACAGCAGCAGTGTGCAGCAGGTTTTGTAATGCAGTGGCAGAGGACACAATGATGGGCCTGCTGTTCTTGGGCAAATGCACCCAAAACTGGTGTGCTGCGGCCTTCTCCCACACGCCTCAGCTGACTGCATTGCCTTTGGCAAGTAGGGTCTTCCACTAAAGATTTGGGAACCAAGCTCAGGCCGCTCTCTGTCTCTATGCCTCTCTATGAATAATTATCTGTCCCAGATCTTTTCTGCATGCCTTACTGGCCAAATGCATCCACAGGCTAAACCCCAGCTGCTTGTGGAGTTTTTTAAATACTATTGTACATTATTCTTTTGAATTTCAGACAAATAAAAAGTTAGTTTCAAGCATGTTCTTTTTCCCTGACAAAGCCAGCCACCACACACACTGCAGCAACTGAGACGGTTGTGTGACAGCAAAGCAGTATTTTTTTTTAAACCCTATATAATGAGGGATAACAACATACAATCAACATATAAATTCTACTAACAATGAATTGAGAGGAAAAGGAATTTGAACAATTGGAAAATATGAGTTAAAGAGTGAAGGCAGACACAGCTGGTCGGGTAAATAGCAAAGTCACCATAGTATCACCAAACAGTCTTATTTTGAATTTATATATTTTTCATAGATCCAGAAGATGTGAATAAAGCCTCTGAACGTGAAAGCTTCTCCAAAAGAATCGTTCAAGTACTCCTGTCCCAAATTAAAAATAAACATTACCAGCCTAAATCATCTCTTATACAGCCAAACATTGTAAGCTAACATAATCACTTGCAAAAATTGCTAACAGAAGGCCCTCAAATACAAAATACAAATTTTGTATTCATGTCTACATTTAGAAGTGGCAGTTGAGGCAAATTTTGCAAATTAATTTTGCACATGATCAGTTGGATGTTGGCATTGTAGTACCAGAAGTAAGTTAGTCTATAAGCACATATATTTCCATTTTATTTGCACAATGGACTAAAATCTAATCAGTGTGCTAATTTTCCCTCTCAAGTACAAGTCTCTTATTCTGTAATGCAGTGTTGCAGAAAAGTTTTACAGATATGTAACAAACATAAAACTACCCCTACAGAAAAAAAATGTATCTCTGTTATATGGGGTTTTGCTTATAGCTGACCATGAGACCTGGTACTAAAACCAGAATAGCATTATACCCACGCTGAACTTTATTATACATTTACAGTCCATAGTCCACATAAAGATGACAATAATGTTATGGCTATGAGGTTAAAAAAATGTATAACATACGTTTAATCTAATGTAATTTAATATAATGTCTAATGTATAGCATAAAATACTTCTTTTGTCCCGAGTTCCTTCACATGAAGATTGATTACATACATGTACTTAAAAGCATCAGGTTATGATTCTGCTGTAAACTACGGAACCACATAATCAATACGTGTTTGAACCTCCTGTATACAATGTGGTTCGCTATGGGACAATCCATCAGATAGAAGCCTATCTGTGCTTGCATGTGGTGCAGACCTCTTGGCACCACAGCTCCATCCATAAAGAAAACAGAGGTACTTAGCAGGCTCCAGTGTGCTATATATACATGTAAGTTTAAACCGACTGCCAAGAATTCCCTTGACTGAGTACAAACCAATCATTTTATATTAATATAAAGGATTGTTTCCTTTAGGTATAAATGTCCAGAATCATTTGAGGGTTTTTCCTTTCTTTCCAAAAGAGATGCAGACAATAGCACCTGCTCTGGTGCCACAATTTAGCACACTTGAGTGATTTAATAGCATCAGCAAAGCTCATTCCTTATAAACTCTGATAAATAGTGCACTCAGCAAAGACTACAATAATAAAAATGAAATGCTATGAATATATGAAGTAGGGGTATTATGTACAGTAACTTTCATTACTTGCATTCATTCTGGTATTATGACATTACTGAGTTGAAGAAACGTATTAGGATTAAATACACTGCAGCTACCAAGTCAAAATATTGGGATACAAACATACACAGTCAGCTACAGAAATAGCACAAGATTGGTTTCTTGAACCTTGAGGCAGAGTCTGAAAGAAAAACAAAAAGCAACTAAATATTGAGAAACTTTTCATAATTTCCCATCCAAAAGAACCATGACTGAGACCATTATTAAATTATTTGAGCCTGGACTACCAGAAATCTAGAATAGTACGGACAACACCCTTGTACTGAGAAAGGGTGAGCTAGATAAATCTATGTTTTTCCCATATCTCCTTACTTATATGAATAGGCTTTCTGTGCCACATACTAGCAAAAAAATCACTCCAAAACAATCAGCTCCCTTTCATGTGCAGAATTTCTGTAAGCATGTATGCATTTTATATTCCGACAGGATAAACTAGAGGTTTAGATCTCTTGAGCTAAGATCAGTACTGACCTAAGTAAGCTTTGAATTTTATTTTAAATACATGCATACATGTAGTCATCTAGCACTAGTCTTGAACTGTTGCAGAGTGGAAAACAAAAAAAGAACAATGCCTCTCACCGTTATTATAATTCTGGAAAAGTATTTTACCACCTCATCAGCTGCTGGTATCATTTCAATTAGAGATCCTTGGAATGATTAAAAGTTTAAAGTGCATACATTTCAGTTCATTTTTTGGTAAGAGCAATACTGTCTGTATGGGTCTCCCACTCATGCAGACAACATAACCACTACATTCTTGAAGGAAAAAAAGAGGGAAAAGAAACACAAAGAACCACCAGTTTCTTGCAAATATTGAATATTTCCCTGGTCAAACACATCCAGTGGAAATGCTGTTAGTCCACTGAAGTTTTAGCTACTGCAAGCCATCTATTAGTAGTGTAAAGCCTAGCTGGAACTACTCTGTGGGGAGCAATCCCCTATATCAAATATAAACAGGCAGTGCTGTCCCCCAGAAGAGTCAGTTTAAGAAAGTCAATGAGAATGAATTTTCAAAAGTGAAATATTATTGCAGAACATTTAAAGAGAAATAATAGGACAAATTTACCTTTCAGTCTCATTGAAACCATTTCCCGTGTCACAGTAAAGATGGAGTTACTTCAATTACAAACTCAGAAAAGAGGTAGTCTGGCCCATCTTAGCAAGGAGATACAAAATATGAAGGAATCATACATATCTGTTGTGAGTAAATAAATCCCAAATCCCAAGTTAAAGCCCTTTACTTAGAGGGTCATACTAGATGCCTTAGTCAGAGTGTCCAAGCCCTTCACAGATGCACAGGGGAATCTTCTCCCTGAGCAAAAATCACTTCTCTAATCTTGACCTGTACAAACTCCAAGCAAACATGAGCTGCAAGGGAAGCCTGGTATACCTTATCCCATTTGCCCAAGGTTCCCGAGGGAGCAAATAGGTAGTAATCAGAGATGAAATAACATGTTTCCTGCTTTGCAAAATCTTTTGTTAATCTGGACTATTTGTTCTTATCACTAGGAAAAATCTTCAAGATTGTTTACAGTGTCTCCTCAACGAATCAGAGATGTATTTTTTCCCTTTCACAGTGACAGCTTCCCATACTATCCTGCATTTTCATCCCCAGTCATCTTGCCATATCTGCGTTTGTGTTGTCACATTCAAAAGGAACATCTCCCTAATCAAAGGCAGGTTTGACAGAATGCTTCCCAGCGCTCTTGTATGTTAAACTGGGACACCATCCACTAACTTACTTATTCTTTTCCTTTATTATTTGCAGTACTCCCCACCATATAAATGCTCAAAAAATCCTGAATGCAAAAAATGCTTTCCTTACCCTTTCTAACACTTCTAAAGGGTTTACTGCCCCAATGCCATTTGCTCTGTGCCTCTTCAGCTAGCTTCATCCTAGAGAGTCCTATCCTGGTTGCTGAGGTTGATTAAGCATGGGAAGTGAGAGGAACTGAAAAACTTATAAATTATCACATTTTGTCTATTCCACAGAAGCTGCTAAATAAGAGAATAGGGAAGGAGAAAAAGCATAGGAGAACAAAGAATGGAAAAATGCAAACCTAGCCAACTTCCTTAACCATTCAAAAGCATGCCTCAGGAAACCCAAAAACACTACAGCTATACATGCTCAGGCATCCCAGATTCCAGAGTCAGCTTGTCTTCTCCTTAATGACACAAAGTTTCTTAAAACTATGAAGACTGATTTTCTTTTTCTGTGCAGAGAGACAAAATTTTCTAAAGCCTTAAGAACACACATCACACAATTACTGACCGTGTTTTCAGTGAATAATTCAATTTTATCCCATATTTTAATTACAAACAGTACAAATATTTTAGATATGAAAGGCTCTTATTGTGAAATGATTAGGACCAAAGTAATGCCCATGCCTCTCACAATAAATTTATAACAGTAGCTTATATGTCATTATTATTCAAATTGCATACACAATAAAAAAATCCAGCAGCCCACTTGCTGACAAAGCGAAAAAACAGCAATCTCTTATGCCTGCCTTGGTTGAACAGTCCTCTAAAGGACTATATTAACTTGTCCTTCAGCTGAACAGTGGCTTTTGCACTTCACCATGTGGATAAGCTCACCCTTTTTACACACACAGCACATCGTGCAGCACACAGCCGTGGGCTCCTCTGCCACTCTGCCTTGCAGCCACCACTCACCAGCAGAGGGAAAAAAAAAGCCAAAGCCAGCAAACAGCCCCTTCCTGTCACTGCCACAGCACAACCTTGCTACTGACCACATGTGCAGCGCGTGGCTGCGGGAAACAGGGCAACTAAAGGAAAAGTGACCTCCTTTACCCCATGAGGGATGGGACACTATTTCAATCCAAAGAATGTAAATGTGCCAACGAAAGACTGGAACATTTAATTCACTGGCATTGACACCAGCTGCATGAGAAGTCCAAATGCTTCATCAGTGTCAAAACAGTCCTAGAAAAATACTCCTTTCACTCCTGTAATGTGAAGCCTGGATGCACCAGAAACATCCAGAACATCCATGTTTTGTCTCTACTGCTGCACTGAACTTCAGAAAATTTTTGTGTTCTTTTCCCCATTCATATTCATCCAATTTTCCATGCAGATGGCTCAAGGTCCCAGCTGGTTCTCCAGCAGGTTTAAAACCTTCCTGTGTCTCTCTGACAGCTGCTACCGGGCAGATTTCCCAACTGCCCCAAATGACCTCCTTGTGAGCATTTCCAGGGCAGAGCTACAAGGCTCCGGCCTCCACCTTGGTGAGCCAGTATTACCTCAGAACTCCAAAAGCAGCGGCCCTTCCATGCAAAACTGCCCCAGTCAAGATGAGGCTTCTTCTGCACTTTGATAAAAGCACGGGCACACAGCGAGGATACAACAGAGTGGGGAGATGAAGAACTCTGGAGGGTAAGACCAGGCCCAACACTGCTCTTTGGTGCTGCAAGAGGGACTCAGATCAGCTAACCTGATGTACTAAAGCATCCCAAGGGGAGGAATCAGCTTCTTCAGCTGACGACATTCTTCTTCTCATTCACCCCTACAACTGAGAGCACTGCTGAGTGCACACACCATGACAAGGACAGAGAAAAAAAGCTCTGGAAACCTTTGGAGAGAGCCAGAGATCCTATCTCCTGGCACAAAACCAAAATCAAGAAGAGTAAGAGTCTCTTCTTTGTCATAAGAGTCTCTTTGTCTAGATTTCTAAAATATCTCTTCATGGAACCAAATAAACTTAAAAGCATTTTCTTACTGCAATTTAATTTAAAATTCAGGTGGGAGCATGGGAAGTGCAGCTGATTTTGAGAACAAATGCAGAAAGGTAAAAATCATAGCATGCTCACAGAATCACAATATGCAGAGTGGAAAGGGACCCACAGGGATCATCAAGTCCAACTCCTGGATCTGCACAGGACGCCCCAAGAGTCAAACCATGTGCCCAAGAGCATTGTCCAAATGCTTCGTCAACTCTGTCAGGCTGGTGCTGTGACAACTTCCCTGGGTAGCCTGTTCCAGTGCCCAAACACCCTCTGGGTGAAGAATCTCTCCCTAATATCCAACCTTATTGACAACCTCAGTACATTCCCTTGAGCCCTGTCACTGCTCACGGCAGAGGAAAAATCAGTACCTGCCCCTCTTCTTCCCTTCATGAGGAAGTTTTAACTGCAGTGAGGTCTCCCCTCAGTCTCCTCATGAGAGACAAGCAGGGAAAAAAATCTTGAAAACAAGAGCTCATCATAATTTGTCCAATCTTCACTGATATATTTTTTTAAATACTTTGGGACCATATTCCAAGGGTAGATGGAATTTTACAGATTCATACTAAATTTCTCTATACCATCTGCCAGTATTAGAAAATATAGTTACTATAAAGCATCAGACAGTACAGAAGCTATCATACTCCCTCTCCTCTTCAGGTTTCTTACCTCTCCTACTGGATTTTTCCCTCTACTAACATGCACAAAAAAATAATTGTGGCTATAAATCCCATCCTAATAGATTAATTATCTTTAGGTACATGACAATCTACTTCTAAATCCCTGCAGACCTGCCATCTTTCTTTCCCGAAAGCTGCTTGAGATGGGACTCTTTCTCCTTTGATGGCATCTTTTGAAGATGACTTTATGAATAGGAGCAGTAGTCTGTACCACATAATAGTGGTTAGTAGGAGGTTTTAAGAGTTGGAGTCACTGTATCTTCTTGATTCCTCACCAGTGGTATGTGATGCCTGCACACCCTCCTGCAATCACAAGAGGAGGATGTTTCAAGAAAAAGTTTCAAAGCCTCAAATCTAAATAGGTTCCTCAGTCAGATCCACATGCAAATAACAGAGATCTATGGAGAAACAGGGATTAATATCCTTTTCTTCTTGTGTTCTCCATTGCCTGACTTCTCTGACAAGCACACTAGATTTGACAATTTCCCTTGCCTGTTCCCAGCCACACTGAGAACACAGGAGTAGCGCCTGCACCCCTCCCACTGCTCTGGGGCATCGAGAAAGGGCAGTTCCCAAAGTTCAGTCACGGCAGAGCTCATAGTGGTAAACACCTACCACCTTTGCTGGATCCTGCCCTTGCTCCTCAAGTGGAAAAGTTGTGAAACACATTGAGGTAACCTGGTATGACCTCCACACAGCAGCACAGTCACCAGCTTGGCTTTCTTATTCACTGTTGGTCATGGCTTATAAATTCATATGGAATCACAGATATTACAGGCCAAATTTTCAAAGACTTTTCCATAATAAAAATAAAGTCACACCACCTCATCATTTTTCTGGTTTTGGAGTTAGAGGTATAAACATTTCATGTGCAGTTTCTTCATAGACCTGTGCCATATCACTCAAATAAAGAAAATCCACTGTAAGCCACTGCTGTCATTTGGCGCTGTCATTTGTCACTGTCATTAGCTTTTAAATTCAGAAATTAGCATTTTAAGGCACCTCTCCTAAGACATGCACCACTGCCTGATACTCAAATTCTGGTTGCACTTAACACTACAGTTATTGGAATAAAATGCAAAAAAAAAAAAAAAAAGGTATTTTTAGTCCAATCCAAACAAATCCAGATATTTAAATATTTATGTATTAAAAAACGTAGGTTTGCCACTTTCATTTTATCTTAAAAATTTTGTGATGTCCATATTACATTTTGAAATAATATTTTCTGGGCTATTCAGATAATTTGGAAAAAACCCAACAAACCCCAAACCACAACGACAAACAAAACCTGAAAGCAGAGCCTAGCAGAGTGATGTTGGGGTTTGAGTTTGTTTGTTACATGTCAGGCCCATAACACAGTGTCTGGTTAAAGTCACTTGTGCTTCAGCAAAACCGTCCCAGTGTGAATGCAACTTTATGTTTTAAGTGCAGCAGGACTTCCTCTGCACAACAGGTACGATACCCCAAGTCGCAGGCGATTGTGAGGACTCTCAGCACTCGGTGGCTAGCACAAAGCAGCCCCAAGCAGCCTCCCTGGCTATGGGAGGCCTGCCCCAGCTCAGCCGTGGGCAGCCGGCCCGCGCTCCGACACTGCTCCCCACGGCAGACCCTGGCACAGGGCATGTACTCTGCAGCAAAGGGGATGCAGCCACCACGCTGCCGTGTCTGCTGACCCCCAGACATCGCACAGTTGCCACGTGCCAATGGCTGTGACTTCTAGTCACCCAAGGAAGTCCGAATATATTGGGGTATAAGCATAGCACACGTTAGCCCGAAAGTGAACAAGCACAAAGGTCATTTCTGCACTGGTTTCACTGAGTGAATTCATCAGCAAAAGTTTTTGCGACTTTCTAGCATGAAGATTTGACTGTTCTTGCAGGAAACAAGTACCTGTCTTGCAGGTATGATACAGGACAGACAGCAAAGTAATACGCTTATTCGGTAATAAGAAAACCTTTAGTTTGCTTATTAGTCAAATGTAAACAAAATAGACACTATTAACATGCATGAGTAATCTGCATAATTTTATGGACAGTAAGTTTCATGTAGAGTGTTATTTGTACAGAGTCTGTGCTGACAAGCCATTATTTACCAGTTGTTAGTAGTATGCAATATTTGCATAAAGTTCCAGACACTCTTGAGTTTTATCATCTCAATCTGAAAAACAGTAACTACATTTTTATAAAACAATAAACATGTACTTATTTCCTTTCAAAATAATCAAGTAAACCCCAGCCTGTTTCCAATTGCTATGAGGAGTCTCTGCAGGAGAATCAAAAGCCTCCCTAAGAGGCATCGTATTTTTTATGTTTCCTTATACCTACAAACGATCACAATTTAAGCGCCATCATTTAATGTTGTCACTGCAGTTGACAGCATTATGCCTCTTCTGCAGACTGAAAACTTCAGACTCTGGGCTGTCATACCAGCACCTTTACCAACAATCATTTCATTTGAAGTGGTTTTAAGAAATAAAAACAACCAAATCAAACACAAACAAACAAACCACACAAGAGGGTTTCTGTTGTATTGAATTTGTGGTAGGCAATGATATTTGCGAAAGGAAAACGGGACTTCATGTTTCCCATTATGAAGTGCTGTAAACTGCTCAAAATGAGCTACTGGTGCCCCCGTGTGTTTGAGATTTTTTTTCTGTTCTTCTATGGAGAGTATAATACGCCTGAAATTTACATTATACACTTATTCCCTTCCACTCCTCAGGAAAAAAAGAGAAAACCAAACAATAACAAACACCCCCCCCCCCTTAAATATTAGCATAAAACTGTAAATATGCAAGGAAAGAAAAAAAAAGTGTGGTCTCTTACTTCATAAACTCCCTGCCAGGCAGAAAAATTAACTTCTATGATTTTGAAATGTTGACTGCATTTCTTTATTTTATTCTTTTGTTCTCTTTTAACATAGCTACAGCCCCCTTCTTATCCATAAAAGCTTGAATATAGCCCCGTAGGGCTTGCATAGTATTTCAGTGATAAGCTTGTCACTGTTCAGTGATAAGTACAGAAACACAGCTACTCATTAAAAATTCCTATTGTGCTGTTCTATATTTTCTGCTGTTTTTATAGATGCTGCTACGTGACTCCAATATAGCTTTCTGATAAGATGAATAAACAAGGAGAGTGAATATTATTACAGAAATTAGAGTACTTAATATGGGTTTATTACTTTTAGGTATCAGGGGATGTACAGAACAAAAAATCTAAGTGGCCAGCAAAAAAGGCTGCTCCTAAGACACCCCTTTCAAGTACTAAAAACATTTTCACTTGACACTCATCATGCAGGATCTGTTTGGCTCCTGCCATGCCATTCAACATCTGCTGGCTGCAGTACACAAACACAGGGAATCAACCAGCAAATTCCCATTTCTGTGATATATTTGTCCTGTTACACTTAACTCACAGAGCCCAACCAGAGGAAGAGAGCTCATGCTGCCTCTGCACCTCCCTGAACTTCACAGTAATTTCCTGGTAAATTAAACTTTTTATTAGGCATTTCTAGACAGTAGCCCTATTTTAGCAGCCTGACCTGAAGGAATAGGCAAATTGACAAATGCAAAGGGAAGGAGAAAAAAAATAAAAAGCCATGCTTTTATCGATTTCAACACAATAAAAAGCAGAAATTCCTTTCAATTAACAAGCTCTACATTTTTTCTATCCATCAACAAAAAAACTATCTGATCACTTCAAAAAGAGAACATATGCTACTAAATGTATTTTCTGAAAAGTGTCCTTTTTTTAGTTTTCTTTGGTATAGAGTATGGTTGTGACTGCACTTTGTACAGTCAAGACAGCCCTAAACCTTTTTTTGGGGGGAAGGGATAGGGTGTGAAGGTAAGGATGGGAATAATCATATATAGTTCCTTGCAACACATCCACCCTCTGGTTTTTAGCATTTTGAAGTCAAAATATAATGACTAACACCAGAAAAAAATATAGAAAGCTGAAATGGAAAATGAGCACGATCAGGAAATCTGCTTGGGAACAGCAATAATATTTTTGTTGCATGTTAAATTATCAAGCTCTTATTCATGGCAATAATAATAACATGGAAAATGTCATTATAATAATCACTCAAATTTGCAAACATTTCATTATAATCAGGTTGCTAGAGTAAATTTGTTTATATTATGGCAGCCTAAATGTGTTTCCAAATTCCAAAGCCACAAAAATTAATTTTTCCCGACAGTATGTTGCTTGCAAGTGTACACATATAATGGGTGAAATCTTTTCCTTTTGAAAATCAGTGGTACCTCTGGAACTGTGGCTCAGCTAAAGCTGATGGCAGTGACAGCTATCAACACTGCTGGGGGTCTGTGCTGCTGGGGCCATTTCTGACAAAAATGTTTTGTTAAGTAAAACAATTTTCTGTAGGAACATGCTAAATTTATTAAGGTCTAATTGATAGAGGGTTGTTTTTATGTTGAGATGCAATATCTAGTCAAAATGAGAAACAAATTCACCCCAGAGAAGTCAGGGCCTTAATGATGAAAATGCAGGCATGGAATGAACCTGGTTTTAAAATGTTTACATTGGTCACTAAAACCTACAGTCTGAAAAATGGTTGGAAGTCAACTTTTTTGGCAGCTCAGAATTTCTGATAAATAATAAGCATTTCATACCCAACTTTACTGTCCATTACTTTCACGCAAAAATTCCCAATGAAGACAGAAGAGTAGTTAATGAATTACCACTTTTCCATGATGGTCTTTAAGATGAAAACCCTGTTTTGCTGTGACACATTCTAATAATTGTTAAACCTCTTTCTTCCCTTCCCCCTTAGTTTTCCTTTCTACTGTCATGTAGAAATTTTTGGCACTTGCACAGGGAATTATTAGCCAGTGAGAACAGTGTGAATATGTTGTGGGAAGCCCATAGGTGAATTCTTCCGAATGCAAAACCTTGCACTGATGTTATTTAAAAACCTATGAACTTCATTTTTTCAGAAAGAAATGCAAGTTTTGATGGATTACCTATCCTATAATTCATGGTCTATATTTAAAAACAAACTCGTGGTGAAAATCTACTGAATTATATGTACTTTTTTTAAGAAGCAGTATGAGAAAATATTGTGTTCAGTGATGTAAGACAACATTAACCTTGAGACAGCAAACAACACTTTCTTAGGTTGAAGTTCCTAATCAGATACTTTTAGACATACCTATCTGTAGATAGATACACGAGAAACCAAAGAAAGAGCAAGTGATTACTATCTGAAAAACTTACCACAGAATACTCTATAAAAAGTAACATTTGATATGAATATCTGATTTACTTGCCTATTTCTAGACTGACTGATAGCATTCACCTCACAAGACCATTTTGCTTTTGCAGAAATTTCTCAATCTGCTGTTAAATATCCATGGTAGGCTTGAAAAAAAAAAAAAGAGAGTCATCCTCATCTGAGCAAGAGGGGAAAGTTAAATATGATAAATCAACTGGATTTATTACCTTTCAGTTTTACTCTGTTACATACAATAATGGATTTTTTTAAATTTAAAAAAAAAAGGGGGGGAGAGAAACAAAAAAATGTTTGTCCCACCTGCTGTTTGTGGACGACTGTACAGGCAACTGGAAATTTAGCATAACTTCAGTCCCACAAACACTAGGAAACTTTTGATACTTAGACAAAGAGGTGCATAATCTGATTCTGCTAACATTATAATTAGGAAGTAACAGCAAACAGCTGTGATTAAATATTTGCCAGAGATTTAGACTTGCTTATATTTTCTAAGGTTTCTGTTTTTTAAAAAATACCAAGGGAAAAGAGGAAAATGGAGAGTAAAATTACTCACTTCTACCATCTGTCCCAGCTTCTCTACATATGAACATTCATAAAGGAGAAAAGGGTACAGACCAAATTATGCTTTTTAAACTTAGTCTCTGTTATTGAAGTTTGCAGAAAAACATGTGTCCATCAAAGCTTCTTTGGAAAATATAAAACTTAGATCTGCAATTATTTGGTAGAAATGCCTATTCAGCTTTAATCATCTTCTCAGCCCCCATTAAAGCGATTTTGTATCTGTTTGGATAGGACAGTCTGTAGATCAGAATGAGGATAAAATAGAGAACACAGACTTTTGGACTGTGGAGTCTTACTGCACTGTGTCAAATTAATTTAATTCTGAGAGGAAGGTTAGGGGTTCTTCCCTGTTTTGATGTTCACACATAAACAATAATTTTTGTGGAGTTTCACACCTTCAACCTCTTGCTGTCATGCCAAAATAAAAGCTCAGGATATTCTTTCTGCATCTATAAACAAAACATAAATCATTACCAAAGCATACCAACAAATTCATCATTACTCAAAATTGAAATTAGCTACCTTCAATGCTCTGTGGACCAACAAGATTCGTAGCCTGGTGTGCTGGATATTCTACCCGGGGTCTGGCAATGCCCAATTGTTCCATAACCCCATGGAGGAGCCTCTGAATATCTGCTTCAGTAGCCCTGTCAGGTGTCCTAGGGCTGTGGCTATAAGCTGAAGCCAATCCAAATGCTAGCAGAAATATCATGTTGCAAAGCAAGGTAGTTATCATAGTGGTAGCCACTTTTATCCTGTGAAAAAGAAAGGCATTTGAGTATAAATTATAGTGGGGGGAAAAAGTCCTATACCCATGGTGGAAATAACATATGATCTCACTATTGGACTTTACAGTTTACTACCACAGCTGTAGTAAACTGGGGCAGCTGACAGTCTAGCCAGCTGGGCAGGGGGAGCAGGGGAGGGAATAGGGTGGATATGTTCTTCTCTTCCAAAAGAAATATTAAGCAGAAAACTGCAGAAATCAATTTGCTGATTTGCATTTTTCCATAACGTTAATTGACAGTCACTGCAACAAACAAAATGAATGCACTTCTTCCTTTGATGAGAATACGTCATCCACTACACCATTCACCCCTCCACCCCCTCCATGCTTATTATGCTATTTTATAAAGCTCTGGTCTAAAAGCCAAGAACTCTTCAGCCAGGAACTGTGTTTTCCAAGCTCTATTCGTGCATTGCTTGAAAAATCAATAATGAGAAACTGCTAAAGAACCTAGATATATTTTGTTTGCACCTTAAGACAAAAGGCTTTCGACTTCATATGCACCGTCTTTCCCACCTGAAGCAAATAGGTTTCATTTGTTTCCTTGAATCCCTTTCACTGAATGGCTGCACAGTGTCGTTTGATTAGCAAAAAAATCCCCAGAGCCAACAACAAAAAAAAACCCCCACAACAAGCAAGTACCACTTACTGTCCTTTGAGAGGCTGCATTTTAATCAGAATGCTTGTTTTCTTAAAGCTCCTTTCCCCCTCACATCACAGACAAGTAAAACGCATCACTTCCAGTCCTCTGGATAAACAAAACCCCCTCGAGTTCCCCTTGTCTTCCTTTACGCACGCACAGCTGCCTGATTCCTCCGCCACACGCTGAAAGATGCTCCAATGCTCCAGCCTCCGGCGCAAGGCGCCTGGAAACGTCTTTGAGGCAAAAATGGCTGAAATCCCCAGTGCTGGGAATATTCCCCGCTACGCCTGTGCGCGGCTCCCCCACGGCACCACGCTCCCCCCGCAGCCCTCCCGTTCCATCAGCCTCTGCAGCCTCCGTTTCGAGGGGAAAAAAAAATCTGCTTTCTACGGAACATTTCCGCTGCCCTCCGCCGCCCGCGCCCCTGCACAGCTGGGCCGTGATCCCTTCCCTCCTCCCGGCCCCCGGGGCAGCTCGGCAGCAGCACGGAGCCCCGGGCACGGAGCGCCCCGCTCACCTCCCGCTCCCAGCGCGGCTCTCCGGCTGCGGCGGCTCCGCGGCCGCGCATCCTCCGTGCGCAGCCACGGCCTCTCGCCCCGCTTCCCCCGCGGCCGGGAGCTGCCCGCAGGTACCCGCCGCGACCGGCGCTCCTGCGGGGCTTTGTCCGATAAAGACACAAAGCTCGGGGGATATTAAAGCCCCCCCTTTTTAATTTAACAGTCTAAAAATGAAACTGAAGGGTTCTGATGGATTAACGGTTACAGAAATAAAATATTACAGATTCCTGGGAGAGTATCCATCTTCCTGCTGTGATTTGTCTCCAGACTGAATATGATCAGCGGTTTACTTATAGGATGATAGTGTTACCTAACTGCAGGTTTACAGGGTAGCAACACGGCAAGCATCTCCAAGGATTTGTAGGTAAATATCTCCAGATTATGCAATCCTAGACACATCATCCAGAGCAGAGCTTACCGAGAAGACAGCTACAGAAGGATCTTGCTAAATGAAGTCTCTCATCTAACATAGCACTTGGCAAAACGGTAGCCTCTAAAGGCTATTTTGTGTATCACAACTTCACTGCTACTGACGGGAATGTGTCACATCCCAGTTTAGTGTAGCTATTCCCAGAAAAACCCTGAGATTGTACCCCGTAAACCACGACAGTCCTGTAAACTACACTTGGGCATGTAGATTACTGTCTTTTTGCTGGTCTCTGGTACTTACACAAGCTGTAACTTGCAGGATTAAGCAGTAGGGACTTCCACTTGGCATCTAGTGTTTCTCACTGCAGAACATAATCAACTTTATATAAAGGGATGTGTGTCCAAACTGTTCTGCAAAACCTCTAAAAACAACCTAAACTTTCTTTGACAATTTTTTTTTCTGCTACAGAGCTCTTTGTCAGGGCCCTACCAAATTCCCCCTAAGAATCCAAGTTTAGATGTTTCAAGACTAGCTCACATTGATGATCAAAAGTAGCTTACTGCTCCACATAGGACACACTGTTAATATGTACCGAATATTTTGAATGCTAATGTAGCTTTGACAATCTCAAGTCTTACTCTTCCAAACAAAATACAGCACGACACCTCACAGGAGTCAGACCTCATTTTCTTCGTGACTTTGCCTTTTTCTCCTTCCGTGCTATTTCCAGCTCCTACCTCCTTGCATCAGCCAGGACAGCTGGAGGTTGTTTTGTTGATCCTTATTTACCTCAGTGAGATGACCCAGAACATGATGCTCTGGTGTCTGCATTTTGAGGGATCTGCCAGCACCAGCTGAAGGCAGAGAGTAGGTGCACTTTGCCAAGAACAGGAGCTGCTTCTTCGGATGGTGGTGAACTGCCATATTCACTCCTTTACTTCATGAACCTGAAGCTTCCCATCCTTAACCACACCACCAAGCGATCCTATTCAGATCTCCTCATGGCTGGCTCCCTGGTATTAGATTTTACAGTAATGTAGCAAGAGTGAGGCAGGAAGTTTCCATCAGATCACCCAGCTGAACCAATTCAACTTGCAAGGTGGTGGATACACGGGGAGGAGGCAGGGAACAGAAAACAACTATTCTTTTGATTAGCACATCTGTTTAAGAAGTTCAGACTACTGCTGATGAACTATGTTGCACCGTGCCTTTTGCTAGTTGTGAGAATCACCAACATGTAGCTAGGATGAACAAAAAGGACAGCCAGAACAGATTTACTTCTGGCATCAGTATTTTCAGACTTACTAATTTGGGTATCTACAGGCTGCATGTAACAGCATAATCTGACTTTCCAAGTCATTATAGAAGAACAAGCTCAGAAAAGGGAAAAAACAATGGTTTTATTAAAACCAAAAGTATCCAGTGCTCAGCGCTTAATCTTTGCCAATAAAGCAATTCACACATAAAAAAAGCTAATGAACGGTTTCACGTGTT
>VYZQ01027439.1:53310-66069 GCA_013400655.1 Mystacornis crossleyi | reverse complement strand
AAAAACAATGGTTTTATTAAAACCAAAAGTATCCAGTGCTTCAGCGCTAATCTTTTGCCAATAAGCAATTCACACATATAAAAAGCTAATGAACGGTTTCAAGTGTTTACTCTTAAATAATTTTATAACTGATGACAGACAAACAGTTTTCATTCCAAAAGATGTAAACATTTGCTTGTGCAAATCAACCTTTAACACACTATGGCTTCTTACATTCGTCTCTTGTAACACTTTCAGCAACTAAACCCAGCTTCGGCACCACTTAGTTAACATAATTCTACAGCTCTAAAAATAAGTTAAAACTCCTCTCTCATATTTAAGAGAAAACATTTTACTACTCACAACTGAAAATACTTGGTACCTATTGCAGAACACATCACTGGATGAAGTTTTAAGACTTTTTCAATTCTTGAATAAACTGCACATTTGTTTTCCATGTGCTCTAATAATTCTCCAGTGTGTGCACACATGAATTGTATTGACATTTACCTACTCAACAAGGAAAATATGCTCCCACTTTACTCCAATAAAAATAAAAAACATTGTTTCAAAAGAAATAGAGCTCATATGAGGTCCAACTTAGTAGTATCAAGGGGTGCTACAATACACTTAAAACTAAAAAGTAAATTTATTTAACTACTAATACTCAGCATCAAAACACTTCATATGTTCATTTTAAACATTTGAGAAGCTGTTTTTAAACTTGATACTTTATCTAAATACTGCAAGAACTGTTTTGGGAGATGCAGCATGTTTTTAGAAGCTGAGAATCAAAACTTGAGATCTAACACAAACATTTGCAGAAACAGATTATTTTTGTTTTATAAGTCAAATTCATCTAGTTGAACTTACTAGCATTTACAGAAGTTTCATTAAATGAAGAAAACCTCAACATAAAACAAATTGCTATTTGTACATCTTCACAACTCATTCACTTAAAATAAATGAAAAATTACAAATAGTAAGAGATAAAAAAAAAGTCATACAAATTTAGATTTTTTTCAAGGGATAACCAAGTTACAAAGAACCCATTTAGCCATCGCATTTGATCTTATAAGTCTACTGGCTTTGCAGTTGGTAGTAGTTTTACTTCAGATATTGGATTCTTTGGAGAGCCTCTATAACGAACTCTTGCTGGAGCAATTCTTGCAGTCACAGATTTTTCTGGGGCAGCACCTGGAATATTTATATTTGCATTAACTTTTAAACTGGATTTAACGATTTCATGATTGGTTAGATCTTCTAGAACGGACTTTGACGGATGAACAGTTGCTTTTTGTTCATGAATTCCAACAGTTCTGACAGAAGAAACATCAGGCTTGTCTGATGTATTTAATGGCCTGCAACATGATTTGGATGTTAAGTCTAGCTGCTTATGAGCTACAGAAACTTGGTTACGTGTGCTTTCACTCCTGCGTGGCAAAAGCGTGGAATTCTTCGAGGGCTTTTCTGTGCAGAGGTATAGTGCAGAATCATAGCTCAAAGATTTAACAAGTGGTGAACCAACGCCACCTGATTTAACCGTCTGAGAGCTTAGAGATTGTCTGTTAGCCTCCAAAAGGGAATTCATTCTTCTTACAGACTGTCTAACTGGAGTACGTTGAAACTTCAGAGGTGGTCTGGTTTTGCTTGCAGAATTTGGATCATTTAATGAAAGCTGGTTGAACCACTGTATGTGGTCAGAAACCTTTCCATGGTCAGAAACAGTTGGTGCTTTAGTTAAGGCTTTATCTGAACTTTCAGCTTTCAAGTCCTGGTTGCCTGTTTCATTTTGTGATTTAGGCAACTGTGAAGTAGGAAGCTGTCCTGCCAAAGAAGGTTTAGCAGTACCCTCTCCCAAATTACAGCACTTTACCATACAGTTTTCAGCTGTTTGTGAGTGTATTAATTCTATTTTCTCTTTTCTTCCAGAGAAATCTAATTGGTGTAAGTCATCTTTTGTTGAACTCTTCTCAACAGTCAACTTATCTTCCTTGGCTAGTACTTGAGGCATAGGAAGTTTTTTTCCTTTTTTTATATCTGGTTTTGGGACCTGAAGTTCAATCTCAATAGAAGTTTTGAAGTTTCTTTTCTCCAAAACTTCGATTTCCTCTTTTTTTGATTGCTGTTTATCAGCAGCAGCAGAGTGATTAATTTGGTGCAACAGCTCTCTGGATTTTACATTTGCTAGATTTTCAGAAACTTCTTCCGCTAACAATTCTTTCGCTGAACTGAGCTCTGTGGGACAAGGAGTTTCATTTAATATTTCACTTGCTACAACTGAGAGGGATGATTTTTTATCACCTATCAAATTGTGAAGAATACTCCCAGATGCAGAGAAGGCTTGCTTAACTTTCAGTAATGTTTCTGCAGTTGAATTACTTTCATCTTCACAAAGCACAAGCTCCTGGTTGTTGTCTTGTTTGCCTACAGTCACAGATTTGAATTCATCTGGAGTAACTGGTGGCTTTCCAAATATCAAAACAGATTCTGAAGAGCTGACTCCCACTGCAGAGTGTCCTGCCAGCATTTGCTCATTCTTCCTGATCACCTGAGAATCCGTACCAGCAGGACTACTCCATGACATTCGGTGATCCACTTTATTGTGACATTTTGGAGTTAGCAAGTTTTCTTCTGATTTGCTTACATTCCTGGAACCTTAAAATAAATACCACACTGTGTAAGAATAACTTACTGTTATTTTAATAATTATAGACAAAATTCTTACTAAAAAATCATTATCAAAGCAGCACTGAGCTTAAAGATGCCATTATGCCCTTAAATTTCAGAAGTATGCAAAAAGGTTATAATATTATAAGTGAAATCATGCATCTCTTCTCACTTAACTTACAAAAGAGAACTACTAAAATGCACTAGAAACACAACAAGCTTGTTCTAAACCAATACTTTTTCTCCAGAAGCCACTAACATACATGGGGCTTTTGACTTACCTACAAGCATACTTTTAATCCAATTGCTTTTATACTTTTATCCATAAAGTTGCATTTGCAAAGTTAAAAAAGAAAAAAGGAGAAGTTTTCCCCATCTAATATATTTGGTTAGATAATTACCTTTCTTAGGGAATTTTTCATTGACATATGGGCTGAAGAGTACATCTCTTTTTGCACATTCAGTTCTGCTTTCCAAACCTTGCTGACTTGCAAGACGCCTTCCAATATTTTCTGATCTATTGCCAACTGCACATCCTGATACAATATTCTTGAACAAACAAGAAGTGTTAATTGCTTTTATATAAACTTGTAATTTAGAATCTCCTTTACAGAAGAACCTTCAGGAAACCGCTACGCAGATCAGCCACAGCAGCCTTTTCTTGGCCATACTTCATATTGCCTTGATTCTCTGTAGACCTAGGCAGGGAACAGCCTCCCTGCAGTAAGGCAGACTTAATCCCACTCTGAACAGAGTGACTCTGTGCACAGGCTCTGCAGAGAAGCTGTCAGAAGCTCAGGAACTGTGAGACCCACTGACCACAAGCGTGGTGGGTTGATCCCAACAAGCAGGCAAGCTCCCATCCAGCCACATGCTCGCTTTCCCCATTCCCCAACAGGATGAGGAAGAGAATTGGAAAGGTGAAAAGGAAAAAGGGACACACACACCCCACAGCCAAAAAAACCCAAATCCAGACATGATACAAAGGTCATCACTTACAACAAGCAGACCAGTTCTCAGCAAGCCTCTGAGCAGTGGCTACTCTCCACAAATTATCCCTGTCCCAGTTTTACTGGTGAGCTTAACATTATATGGCATGGAATTGCTACTTGGTCAATTTAGGTCAGCTGCTCCCTCCCTCAGCCTCCTGCCCCATGCCAGCCAAACACATTACAAGCTCATCAGTTACTGCCATGCAAATAAACCTCAGGCTTCTTGTACTTGACAGCAAGCAGGTTCAGTTAACACTGGGATCTCTCCATTACAAAATACATACTTCCTGCTACTGAAAAGCAGTGCCCAAAACTTTGGATTAAAATCTGCATTCTAACTAGAGGACTGGGTACTTACCATTTCTCTATTGCTTTTCCCCAAACCAAACTTCAGGCGTAAAGACCTACGAACCATTTCTTTTCGGCTTATCTTTGGAGAAAAACAACCTGTCTTTCCTGATTCAGCCCTGGAAGGACAGAAGGGACAAAGGGACAAACTTTGTAGGAGGGCAGTGGAAACATCCTGACACTTGTTTACAGTTATTTCCTCCAGTTTTACTTATTTTATTGCCTTCTTGCCAACTTTTTTTAATAAGCACAGGAAGCTGCTATAGCAGATCTTACTTGTTTTGAGCTCCATTTTGCAACATCAGATCTGGTGATTTTAAGATTACTATAAAAATTTACCAAAACCAATTATTTTAGAGACAGATTGAGGTCATCATTCAAGGGGTCTAGACCCATCTTTCCAATTTATCTTTAGGTTTTGAGAGTTAATTACCTGTATAGTTTTTTGCTTGCAAGTCTTTTGCTTCTTCTATTCCCCGTACTGGACACATGATTTTCACCCATGGTTGAAGGAGATAGTGAGGTTTGTGATGACTCAAGACACACACAAGGACTTGCTTCAAACTGAACTACAGGGACAAAATTATATTTATATGAACTTAAAATAGTCACATTTTTTCAGGTAAGGACTTATGAATTAACACAATAAAGAACATATTTTTAGAGGGCACAATTTTTTTGCTTATTTTGTGGAGGCCTAGCTCAAAATTACTTTGACTTCCACTTTAAAATTAAACAAAGCTGTTGCTTGTAGCATCCATAAAAGTGGCTGGAATGCAATTTATTACATGCTACAGATATGACTACCTCAAATAAGTTTCCACACTTATCATCAGATCAGTACCTCAAATTTAAGAGCTTAAGAAGAAAAATTAGACACAGTCTTATTATTATTTGCAGTGTGCTTTTTTTACATACCTAGCCAGAACAGCTAAAGCAACAATGAAGAGTTGCCTTTTTTTAACTACTATTTTATGAAACACGTACATCACTACTATCTTTATAAAATATCATTGCTTTAGTTTGCTTATTCATAGAAACAAGAATTTCATGGAGAACATGAAATGATTTAATAAAAAAAGCACTAAGTTTTATAACACTCACTTGAGGGAAAAAAAATAATCAAGCAAAACAGCCAATCTAGAAATTTCCTTTCATTCTAACTTCAGTTGACAGCACATTAAAAAAGCGAATAAAAATAAAACAGGATTTTCAGAATAGTCTGATGGTTGGAAGCACTCTAGTAGAATAAAGTGGTGCTAAAGCACTGTCAAACAAAAGTAAAATTTTCTCCAGAGTTTTGACATTCAGCATCTAGAGGAAAAACAAGAGGTGATAGGACAGAAGAAAGAAGCTGGATAAAAGCAACAATTACATTTCACAGAGCTAAGACCAGCTATTTAAACATTTAGGAGACAGAAGGCTTCAAACTTTCAAAAGGCTGGAAGCACAGGCAGTCTTTATGGATTTGTGCACCAAGACAGAAACAGGACTATAACCTGAGCGATACATATGGAATAAAAAAGATAAAAGGACATCAGGATTGCATGAGAGATTAATAGAACAGAAAACAAGAAGGAATTTGGCTTTTGCTCAATCCCTGTAACACAAGTCACCGATGAACATAAACATACACTATTTACCAAGATGTGGAAGTAGTGTAAGGAGAACTTCAGTAACGAGTATCAGTGACTGTCTAACAAGAACAAAAGGCTCTACTCTTAAATTAAAAGCCACCAACAATCAGTTCAGCAGCAAGGAAAAAGTGATGGCACTGTACCTGATGCTGGTGTTGAGCTGCTGTTAAAAATGCTACTTGGTAAAAATTCAAAGGCAAAACTATGCTTAAAAGATCGTCTCTTCTTGCTGGACAAGCCCTGAGAGCAATCAGTTGGAAGTTTACGCTTGGTACTTGGAGTAAGAACCACCGGAGTCACTGATGAAAGGACTGAAATTAAGAAAACCAAATTTGCAGTAACAGCGTAGAAGTTGAAGAGTTTACTAAAATAAACAGTTATGTTGTTTTTTATTTTAACCCTGAAAGAAGCTTGTTGCAAAAGCTTAGCCAAAGTGCATGCATTTTGAACGGGCAAAGCAATCAGTATAGCTTAGGGTTTGGTTTTTTATTTTGTTGGGTTTTTTGCAAGTTTAGAGTATCAGAAAGGAAAATCCCCACCCACACATTAATAAAACAATATAGATATTAGGAGGAAGTAAGTGTATAGTCATCTTCATGAGTTTTAGAGACAGTAAGTGTGAAAGAATTTTAGTCCTCACAGATTCATTCCCAAGATGATAAAATGCTGCACTACTGCACTGAAGCCTTAGTGGTGCATTAGCTAAAAAGCTCAAGTTTGGTTGTGTAATCCCCACAGAGCTAAACCACACAGCCCACTACTGCAGTGATTGTAGCTTCTCCAGAATCACAGTGAATGCAGTATCCTCAATATGTACCTATATTCTGTTTTAAACAATTTCAATTTAAGTGATTATCTTCAACTAAGTTCTAATTTTAAGAAATTGAATATAGTTAACAAATCCAGAAGATACTGCATGGGCTTTACTCAGTACAAATACACCAATACCTACCGCTTCTGTCTTGCTGAGGTGTAGTGGAGGGTGTTCTGTTAGATTTAAATTTATTCAATGCTCCACTAACAATATCTGAAATGCAAGACACACCGAGCAATCAAATTTAAATGTGAAGCTTGTCTTGCTCTGTTTTCAACTCAAGTTTAAGTTGCATTTTTTTCAGGGAGAAACAAAGAAAATCAGTTTAAATGGGTTTTATGTACAGAAAATCATAGCCCAGATCTTCCCACCAACATAGTTTTTATTGCTTTCACAATAGCTGAAAAATCTATTTTCCTTAATATAAAAATTATTTTAAAAAACCAAACAAAAAACCCAACAAACAAACGAGCCCCCACAAAAAAACCCCCAAAAGAACAACAAAAAAAACCCACTCTGCACAGACAACAGAAGTTTCTTGTAGAAAAGTCTACTGGTCATTTTAAAATTATATGCCTTCTGATTTCTTGCAGGCAAACCTAGAAGGTACCCATTGAGACCTTGCTCACAAAGTCTCAGAGACCTTCACTTTAATGGACAGACAACTTGAAGTTGTAAAGCTTTCAGAGCTTTGAAACTGGGTCCAAACAGAAGTATGAGATTTTGGTCTTTCAAAGAAATAACGTAAAACTTTCCTTGAACTATGTGCTTTCTTGGGGGGGTCGATTTGGTTTTTTTAAAGGTAAAATTAAACACAGCAGAGTATATGCATGAAACTACTTGTTTTCCTGCTTTTCAAAGTACAAATTGAAAGTATTTTTATCAAATGCTCTTGCAACCTACAGTTGTATTTGCATGTGTTCGTAGCGAAGCTTAGCAAACTACAAGGCTGTAGTACTGCTTTTATGGTATCTGGTGGATATCACATAGTTTTTAAAACATTTAAAAAACAGATCAGGGATAGTAATCTACATCTGGAGAAAGAGTAGAATCTGCCTATTATCAAAACCTATTCCACAGAACTAGTAAGTTCTAACTGTTTCTCCTCAAGACGTTGACTTTGATGTTTATCACTTTGCAACTCTGGGATGGTCTCTCTTCTTCACAGCAGAGGAGTTCGATACACAAAAAAGCCCCATGCCATGGCTAAAAATACAATCATACTGCCTTAATTTAAACGACTGTCAGGTTTAATATTTCAGGTACATGAGCTCAATAAGTACCTATGATTTTATATCCATACATAAAAGATCACTTTGCAGTGGATTTGAACCAAGTCAAGCATTTGTGTTCCATAGTATTTCCTCTAACAGAGTGCAGGAATGAGATTATACCATTTGATGGTCCATATCTGGCAAAAAACCCCAACTCAGCTCTGTTGAAAATTGAAGAAACCTCACCCCAAATCCCAGATCCATGATACCAGAGCACACAGTATCCAGTAATATCCAATTCAGATTTACGCTTCAAAACACAAATTAGCTACTCTAATTCAAAACACACCTGCCATTTGCATCCCTGCTTTCTCATGACCTGACTTATCAAAGTATATATTAAAGTATCATTTCAAAATTAGCAAAAGCAAAAAAACAAACCAAACAAAAAAAATCCCTTTAGCCTTCTCCAACAGGATCTGAAGTAGACCCAACAAAAAGCCAGGATATTAATTCGGCTACACAAATCCAAACAAAACCAAAATAGCTTCTTTAGTAGACAACAGGCTAGAAAACTCTGAGTAAATATACAATAATGTGATTACTGAAGTCTTATACAGATTTTGCAAATCAAACCAAATCAATTTTGCAGACATCTGCTCTGTTTGTGGAAGAAGCAAGTGCTTAGGATCAGACTACCTGAAGTCTCAATTCTACTTTTGGTTTTGAAATTTTCACAAAACATACCTACCCCCAACACTTCGGTGCCTCCTTCTCTTACATTCACTGGGAGATTCATTTTCACTGTCTTCATGGCCCCACAGTGAGGGAGTAGATTGAAAGATATCAACACCTAACATTGAAGGAATCTTTTCCAAGATAAATTGTGGTACGTTTCCTGGAACAGTCGAGAAGCATTTTTATAATTATTATTAAAAGTTGAAAAGAAAAGCTGTAGGCAGGTTGGTGCAACGAGACATGCTGATAAACATTTATCATCTTACCGATTTCTGCCGCATGGTCAATAAGTGTTTCCACGACAGCAGCTTGCAAGCGAATTTTTTTTTCCGTACTAGCTGACATCTTTTCATTTTCATTTGAGTGCAAGAGGTTGGGAGCAAAAATCACTGCCAGATTACTGCTATCCATTCTGTTTTCATTGGATCTTAACAAAAAAAAAAAGCTTTTTAAAATCAAATTATCACAACATAAGCAGTGGAGAAAGAAAAGACCAAGTAAGGCAAATGCAGTTTGAAAAATAAAAATGGATTCATTCACTGAAGTGCTCACATAACAAGATTAATGTATAGATTTATGCATTCCAGGCCAGATAATTGCACAACTGTGTTATTGAAATCAAGAAGTTATAGACCCCCTCAGTTTTAAGAAATGCAAGGTATTGTAATTCTGCTTTACAAAGCCTGAACAAAGTCAAGTCTCCAGTTAATTAAGGTTTCATAAAGAAAACCTTGGATTTATGAAATAAAGGACCATGACTGAATTTAGTGAATATCTGCAGATATGAAAGTTTAAACTTGCAAACCACTCACACTTGCCTGGACAGAGAAGTGGCTAAGGGAATTACAAGCATGCCCTTTACACTGACCTTAAGGCCACAGTTCTCAGAAAGCTGAAAAAGTATCTCAAAGCTGCAATTGTTCTGTCAGCCATCAAACAGGACAGTAACACAGTCGCAGTTTTCTTCTCATTTCCAAGCTGCTGAGCTTTGAGAAGGCCTTCGTGCAGGTGAGGTGGAAGGATGGGTTCTGGCAGCTCTCTAAAGAACTGTTTGAGAAGCCCTGCAACATCACATGGCAGTGCAGCTGAGAGGCAGTTTTCACCTTGATCCAGTTTACTCTGAAATTTTTCGTAAGAAACGTGAGTTAAAGTCTTCAACATATTGTCATATTTCTTAATTTAGGCATTAGTGCTCTAGCCCATGTCACAAGAGTCACATCTTCCCCACTGTTAGTTTCAGCCTTGTCATGTTTTACCCAACCACATTATCTACAGTGAGGTACAGGCAATGTCGTTGGACCATGTGTGTTAATTTCCAGGTTTCCCATCTTCCCTCCACCAGGAGAACATTGCTTAACAAATATCCTTATAGCATCCAGTGTGCATAATTGATAATGAGTTTGTTCAGTCCCAAACTATTCTCATCACCTGGAAGGCAAAATATTTAAAAGCAAAAAGGGAAGCATGTCAGTTTCTGGACTAGACCTATCATTTCTAAAGCAGGCAATGTTACCAATCTACTTCCAGTATTAAAACTTGAATATGACTGAAAAGAGTCCAAAAATTTAAAAATGCTCAAGTGAAATATAGCTTATTAAGAAAAAAACAAAACAAAACAAAAAAAACCAGCTTTAGAGAATACCTTCAAAGCTTTTAAACGAACAAGAGATCCAGACTTTCTGAAGAGTCCCTCAGTATGAACATGTTCTTCCAAATATTCACAAGTATCAACGAGAAAGCTGAGAAAAGAACAGTAACATATTTCTGATGTTCAGAATAAAGCTTGGTTTTTTTCCAGAAAAACTATTTCACCATTTTCTGTAAAACTTAATACATAGAATAATTTCACCCAATGACAAGAGTATAACAAAATGCAACTGAATGAGAGCTGTGGTTCTGAATTCCCCATCTAACTTCTGCATTCCTCCTGTCCTAACTGGAACTATTCTTATTTCCCCCAGAAGCTCTAAGCATGGAACAAATATTACATTCCTTCTTCTGATGAGGGTTCAATACTATAAGGAGAGCAAAGTAAGCATAAAATCTAAATATACATTGTTAATTTACCTTGGAATATAACCATATTCTGGCACAAGTGACTGTGGCAACGCATGAAAAGATATTCCAAAGATTTTACCCTAAAATACAAAATTCAAATAATGTTATTCAAAAGCTGATGTAATTATCAACTACATACTACAAAAAAGCACACATTCCACAAGTAGACGTAAGGGTAGTTAAGACAAAAAACAAAGTCTTTTAGATAAGACAGATAAGAGGTATTGTCTGGAAAAGCACTGTGACCTCTAGAGATCTAAAACTATGCTGATTCTAGTTACAGGTAAAACCCTAGATGATTGTGAAAGAGTAGAAAGGTTTTCTGCAGTATGCTTTGCACTTTTTATTTTACAAGAAGTTAGTTTTCTTATAGGGCTCCCAAATCAGTAAGGATATTAACCAGATTGTTTTGGAATCTCACCTTAGCTTTTCAAATTCACTAAATCCTATTTTTCTCAAAAATCAACAGAAGACAATTGAAATAACTTTTTTTTTATAAAACTTTTTTCTTCATCTCAGACACTCAAGATTGTTCTTTTGGAAAGGATTAAACTCAACAGAACAATCTAGAAAACTGTTCTGAACCTCATATTTAGCATTTGTACCTAAAAACTGTTATCCCTAGTGCCTTATAGCACGACATTAGAGTATGTTATATGTTAGAAAATAAGCAAATCTCATCAGTCATTACTACTGATGTTCACCTACAGCATTTTTTAAATGTTTATCTGAGGTTGCTGCACAGTTCTGTCAGTTATAAAAGCCCACATTTCTGTGTAACACCTTGCACTTTTATTTTTTTTTTAATTCGTATTTACAGAACATGCAAGCCAGTCCCTCTCCCAATCAGAAGGGGACTGGGATCACGCCCAACTTGTTCTTACAGACGAATGCAAACTCTTAGTCATTCATAGCTGAAATTTAACACGCTGTCCATGTTAGGAAAACAGTTAATCAGTAACTAACCCATTAGACCACAATCTAATCTGTCCTACAGAAAGCAAACATTACACAGTCAGGAAAGAGAAGCAACACATCTGTCATTGTGTTCCAGGTTGCTACTAAAATTACAAAAAGAAAAATAACTCCAAGAGAAAAATGTTTTTTCTCTATGTACAAGATTACATACTAGAAAATTCCAGTGGTTTGGAATTCAACATTTAAAATTCCTAACTGATATGCTCACCTCACTAGGTGTTGTTTGAAGTATCAGAAGTTGTGATTTCATTTCTTATTTATAAATAATAAAGCTAATATTTCTGCTGTTCTGTCACAGCAGAAATAAGACATCCCTTGGCAAGAAAAACGTTATTCTGTAGCTTTTCCTACCTTGCTCAGTAGTTATTTAAGTATACATTTTCTTCCTTGCGTACAATTTAAGCACTACAGACAGCAACGCAGACATCGTTTATCAAGACATACATATATTGTTCACAGTTCTTATTATCTTCCCTTCAAATGAAAAAAGAAGGAAAAGTCTAAAACTATATGTTTAATATTGACAAGGGGAAGAAAAAATAATTCTAACTTTACTCTTGCCAACCCAACTCAAGAACATGCTTTCCCAACTTCTTTGGCTTATATTGACCAAGGATTACTGCAGCATTGTGTAATGGCTTCTCAGCCTTGCAGAAAGCTCAGTCTGAGGAAGTTCAGTTGCACAGAGACCTTGTTTAGAACTTGACAGTGGTCCGCACTTCCTAAATTATAAGGATCTACCAGAAGATCAGTGCTCTGAAATGGACTTCAGTGCTGGCATCCATTATAATACTTCAGTTTTAAATAAGACTCCTGGGAGAGAAAATACTTTTTTCCTTCATCAAACTTAAAATAGGTATTTAAGGTAATGGCACAGATTTCATTCCTGGACCACTGGCAAATCAAGGCCAGAGCTGTCTTTGCCAAAATACTTAGTCATGCCTTATACTAAAAAACCGTGCAAATAAAGCCCTTCAAACAAAACAAAACAATCTAAGAAATCAGGTAAAAGACACAGAGCTTTCATAAACGACACCGTAGCTATACTCCAAGAAATAATACAGTTAGTAAGATTTGAATTCCGTAGTGAGTGACATCAATCACAGTGAAGCATAAAAAGCTGTTGCACGGATCAGAGGCGAGTGTGCGTGTTTCAGTGGCCAGCAAGTCCACGGACAAAAGAGGAACACATCTCCTTCGCCATCCGGCCCGCCCGGCAACATGCGAGTCCCAAACTGCCGGGGGCGGGGCATCGGGCGCCACGGAACCATTACCTTCCCGAATCACAACACGGCTATATGACGGTCCCGTGGAACACTTGCACGCTGAGG
>VYZQ01027439.1:34156-53300 GCA_013400655.1 Mystacornis crossleyi | reverse complement strand
GGGGGGGGGAAAAGCTCTTTTCTCCACTGCAGGAGGTGATGCCCTGTTAGGGAGCCGCTGCATTACGGGAACGGCACTGCTGCCGGAACCATCGCTCCCGGCGACAGGACCAGCCCCTGGACCCGTGTAAGCTTTAGATCTGCCCGGCCCGGGAAGCCGGAGCCCTCCGAGCTCCCCCGCCCCGCTCACCTCCGCCGCCGCTCCCGGCGCTTTGGCCGCCGCCAGGCAGCTCCCGCTCTTCACCTTGATCCCGTAGGAACCCCGGAGCTCCTCCAGCACCGCCAGCCGCACCAGTCTCCGCCTCTGCTCCGCCATCCCTGCGCCCCCAACCCTCTCTCGCCCAGCCCAGCCCAGCCCAGCCCAGTCCCACCACCCCTCAGACCCCGCTCGGCGCCATCGCGGCCCCGCTCACCGCCCGGCTCAAACCTAGCGCGCGGCCCCGCCCGCGCCTCTGATTGGACCGTCTGCCGTTCGAAATCAGGCCCCGGCCGCCCAACGGCCACACGGGGCTGCCCCGCCGCGCCTGCCCCCGTGCGCCGCCTCTTAGCTTATCCCGGCCAAGGCCCCGGCGCGCCGCCCTCGGGCGATCCGGCTGGCTGCCTAAGGGCCAGGGCGGGTGGAACAGCGGGAGCGCTCTCATCCCGCCATGCCATATCCCCTCATCCTCGGGTGCTGTGTCCGGTTCTGGGCCCCTCAGTTTAGGAAGGACGTTGAGATGCTTGAACATGTCCAGAGGAGGGCAACAAGGCTGGTGAAAGGCTTGGAACACAAGCCCTACGAAGAACGGCTGACGGAGCTGGGGTTGTTTAGCCTGGAAAAAAAGACTCAGGGGTGGCCTTATCACTCTCTACAACTACTTGAAAGGTGGTTATAGTCAGGTGCGGGTCGGTCTCTTCCCCCAGGCAACAATAGACAGAACAAGAGGATACAGCCTTGAGCTGCGCCAAGGGAAGTTTAGGTTATTAGACGTTAGAAAAAAAAATTCTTCACTGAAAGAGTGCGCGCTGGAATGGTCTGCCCAGGGAGGTGGGGGAATCACCGTCCCTGGACGTGTTTAAAAAAAGACTGGATGTGGCACTCAGTGCCATGGTTTAGTTGATGAGGAGGTGTTAGGTCATAGGTTGGACTAGATGATCTTAAAGGTCTTTTCCAACCTAATTCATTCCGGGATTCTGTGATCCCCAACACGTGCCCACCCCTCACCCCCACAGGTGTAGGGCCAGCGGTTTAGTTGGTTGTTACCTGGAAATAAGTGTCTCTTTCTCCGAAAAAAAGTTTCAAATAAAAACAGCTGCCTACTGCAGTTTTGTGGGTAAACGGGACTCTTCCACTGTACCTAATGGCCAGGGTGTCGTGTATCGGCATAGGAAAAAGGTCAAGGTTCTTCCCATTTGCTTCCGTCTGTGACGCTGCTTTCCCCTGCATTAACTGGGCTCTGTGCAGGTCTGCCCGAGGTGATCCATTACTTCCATCATTTTCCGCTGACAAAGCCACACTCCGCAGTTTAAGTGGCACTTGAGCCATTAGCACAAAGTTTGTTTGTACTTCCTAAATTTGGGTTCCCATACCCCGTCCGTACAGTGAACTCAGAGATCTCCTCCAGCAGGGTCAGTTTGGGCTTTGCACTCTCTTATTATAGGAAGAACTTCCTTTTTTCTTTGCTTTGATTTTTTAAAAATTTTTATTTTTCTATTCCGAAGTAACTCTTCAAGTGCCAACAACACTACAGTTAACCAAATGAAGTCTTTCTGTGTAGTCAGAAAAAAAGCACTGTACCAAAAAATAACCTTTCCAGCTTTTTTATAGGTACTCTGTTACTAGTTCTAAAGCAAGTCTTACTTCACTGAAAGACAAAGATTACCACAAAGCTTAGACATAGACTGATAACAAGCTCATTACAGTGCTCTGAACACTTATGGACACAAAAACCAGAAATAAAAAGAGAATAGCGAGAATTTTTCCAAATGTCAGCAAAATGTAAACGGAAAAAAATCCTCTAAAAAATTATACAGAATAAAGACTTAGCAGCAGTAATGAAAGGCAGATTAGATACAAATTTTCTTGAGCAAACCACCATGGTTTTGATTAAGGATGTCAAAAATCATGTCGTACAAAAGTAACATTCCTCCAAATATGGTTTTAGTGTAACCTTACTGTAAGTATTATTATCTGTCCTGGCATTGAAATGGCATGAAAATACAAAATTTCAACCCTAAAATATCACTAAATTTCTCTAAATACAAGAAAAATAAAAGTAAAGGAATCAAGTAAATAGCTACCATAAAATTTAATTTAAACAATCTCTATTCCAACGTAGTTTTTTGTAGTAATGATGAATTACACAAGAGGGAGCTGTGATCAGATAAATATATCAGAACTTCATGTCAAGTATTTTCGGTTCAGTATTCACATAAGAAGAAACGTTATGATAGTATGTGCTGCATTTTTTTTTAACTAAAAAACACGGTGCAGGTAATTGTTTTTCCTTTGCAGGAGATATTCAAAATGACAGTATTATTCAAATTCTGTCAAAACCATTTGTCAAATATTTTATTATTCTTTAGGTGACTATTTTAGCATGTCTCTGTTTTATTTGCAAGTAGAGACTGAAGCAGGAAAAATTACTTTGCAAATAAGAACTATAGTTTTGGAACCAGTTGTAGCATCCCAGCTCAAATATATTACACTATTTTGAAATTGATTCAGGAAAAGTAAACAGCTATTTGGCTTCTTCCCCCCAGTTCTCCCCCTGCCCTGAATTGTCTCAGAATTGACATGCCAAGCTTCTGGCATTTTAAATAGTTCTAATTTTATGGAGCTATGGGTGAAATCATGTCCTGAGTGAAGTAAATTACATCATTCTCTTTCATCATCAGGAGAGCCAGGCTTACACTCATTTTTGCTTGTTATACATAAAAGTTTGCGTCCACACACAGACGCTTTTTTCATTATTCATATATAGGCATAGGTTTGCATTTTGGAAGGAAAAAAAACAACATGAGGACCTACATTTAGCATGGTCTTTTGTGAATTTTGGAAGCTACTACAGAAATGAGAGCTTTGAAAGAGAAGTCAAATGCAGACTAATAATCTCATTTCAGTAACCACTCGGGACAGTTAGTGCTCAAACAAACCAGAAAATCAGTCAGAGGAAGCAAAACCAAGCTACTCCAAAGAGCAGGGTAACACGAGGAGTACGAAAAACAGACCTTACTCCAAAGTACCCCTCCCTGAACAAACTCAGAACTCGGTGGGAGGAAGTGTAAGTATCCCTCATTCTAGCAGTAGAAGGTCTTCTTTTGTCTTCTTCAACAGACAAGCTGAGGGAAGAAAGACCATAAGGGCAGATTGTGAAAAATAAAGACCATGTGGGGAGAAAGCCAGGCGATACCATTTGGGAGAAACTCTGAGAAGTAGCTGCACACAGGAGGTTCACGCATTGATGTCCTCAGAGTCTGACTACTAGCACATTATATTCTGAACATCCTTACTCGTTCTTGTCTCTTTCTGGCCTTCTCTCTTAATGAGGAATTATTTACTCAAATTCCCAGTTGTCATCTTTTCATGTTGTTCAGCCTGCACTTACGTTTATTATGTTCATTTTCCACCTCTCACTTGCCCTGCTGCTTTATCTTTTCAGTAAAGAATTTTGGCCAAGACTGAAAGTACTGAGAGGTGACCAGTCTTATGCAATGATGTCCCTACTTGCAACAATTCTGAATCACATCAGAAGTAAAACAATCTGGACACCTGAATACCATCGATATTTAAGGTTAACTATGTCTCTTACTTCTGTGACTAACTTGATGAAAACTATTTCCAGATGAAGAAAATTTTAAGGAAAAGTATTTAAAGTGTATTTGAAGTAAGAAAATAAGGTTAGAGAGAATTTCCTCTGAACCATGGTTTGAGGATAGAATACTTCTATTTAACCCATGTTTTATTTGGGTTATGAATTTTTCTCAATTTACCCTCCTGTTATTTCAGTTTTTTTAAGAGACTATAGCAGAAAACTAGATTCAACAAACTTAAAACTTTAGAATTAATTGTATAAATTGTTAATTCTATATCTAAACTTGCTCCATATACAGATTTCTTGGGAACAGATTATGAAAGCTAAGTCATTCGGGTTTGAATATTCCGTGCTACAAATCATCAGTACTATGTCTGAAATATTCCAAAACTTTTTTGATTTTGTAAGAAGTATTACATTCACTAGTGCTACAGTCAAACAAGTTTTCCAATGAGATTTTGGAACAGCTCTCAAAAGTACATCAGTATACAGCATACTTTCTTCCCAGGGTCACAAGTCCTGCCAGCAAACCTGCTCCAGCTTGGGCTTCTCCTTCCATGGGGCCACAGATCCTGCCAGGAGCTTGCTGCAGTGTGGACTTCCACCTCTTTCGGGCATCCACCAGCCCTGGCATGGGGTCCTTCATCAGCTGGAGCTGGACATCTGCTCCACCATGGACAGCAGCAGCAGATGGACAGCCTGCCTCACCATGGTCTTCACATGGGCTACCGGGAGATTTCCCAGTGCCTGGAGCACCTCCTCCCCCCCTTCTTCACTGACCGTGGTGTCTGTGGAGCTGTTGGTTTACATATTCTCAATCCTGTCTCCAGCTACTGCTCTGCAGCAGTTTTTCCCCCCATCTTGGATACGGTATCCCAGAGGCATTACAGCTGTCACTGATGGGCTCAGCCAGAGGCAGGTCCATCTCGGAGGCGGCTGGCATTAGTTCTGTCAGACATGGGGGAAGTTTCTAGCAGCTTCTCACAGAAACCTTTATTGTAGCCCCCCTGCTGCCCCAACCTTGCTATGCAAACCCAGCAGAAGTTTCTTCTCTGAAGAGATATGTTTTTGATCCACTGAAGCAAATCATGCTGAGGATGCATTACTGAGACAACACATTCATTCGAAAGACCTATGGTTCTAGAGTCCAGTGGTTAATAAAACTTCCTTGGGAGAAAATAAAAGCTTCAGACTGGTATAATTCTGCACATGGAAAGGAAATTAAATTTCTCTTATATTACTCCACATTTATAGAATATTTGAGATCAGAAGTGCTTCAGCAGGCTCAGCTCACCTGCTGAAATCCTCAGTCAGTTGCAAGTACAAAGGCATTGACTTGGGCAGATCCCAAGGCAAAAGTTACGAGACACTAAACATCATGTCTTGTGTCACAAACTTGTCACAAATTTTCCAGAAGGATAAGATGCCTTATTTATTTCTTTTTATGGCAACACATAAATTTTCACAGATTATCTTAGAGTATAAAGAAAAAAAATTACATTCTCTAGTTTGACCCTGTTTGATATCACAGTCCAGCAATTTATGTACTGAGGGTAACAACAGATTGTTAGACATTTTTTCTAATGGGAGAATTATGTGTGTTTGATTCTTTTCGACACAAAAAAGTGAACATTGCATTCCTGGGCAAAGTCTGTAACTGTTATGAAATTGTTTAAAAGATGGGCTTAAACCTCTCCTCCAGCTGATAATAAAGCAAGAATCTGAAACTCCATTTTATAGTCTACCCAGTCCTATAGACTTACTTTGAGGAAACTTGTCAGATCATTACTGGAGCAAGGCTTAGAATAAGGAACTAATTTCTAGATTTCAGACATCCTTCAGTATGAGGTAAAATAGAAAGAAAAAATGCCTCTTCTCTTCTGGCATATAATTTGGCTAGGTTCATATTTTAGATGCGTCAAGAATGTAAAAATCAAAGAATGGGAAGTTTAGATATTCTAGTCCTGTGAGGAAGGTGAGTGAGGGTTTTAAAGTTGCTATTTTGGACTTGTGACTGCAGTGGGATCTCAGGTGGAATGCAGCTGCCCAAGTCTTCTATGAAGCACCCAATGCTTTAGTCAGATATGCCACAGCATGTCTGAACTAGGAGCTGTGCTGAAGCCTTTAGAAAGTTTAACTTCAGGCCCAAACTTGATGTTTTTTCTCTTCTGACTTTTGATCTCTCTCCCTTTGAATCCGTGTGGGAAGGAGAGATGGTAAAGCAAGCAGTGTACGGGAAATTAAAATAAGAACAAAAGTCTGCCCAAATTATGCAACAAGGATCATTATGCTATAAAATTGCTCTTCAAATGTGGCTGTCATTGAGAGGTATTAAGATTTCAACAGTTATTTTCTTGATGAAGACTTAATTTCTTGCATAAAAAGGTTTTTAAGCTGAAAGCAATGCCTACACAATTAGTGTCCTTTGGTTTTTGATTGTTTGAAGGGTGCTAAAGGATTTAAATGTTACAGAAGCATTGTTCATCAATACAGATCAGTTGTATCAAAGTACTGTCACAATAGACTTAGAATTTTAACAAATTACAAATGTAATGTATCACTAAGTAGAATGATCACTAGATCATTTTGCAATGGAATGTATGTAGTTTGAGCAAATCAGTGCAGGCTTGAGGGTTGTGCTGCTGTATCTAGGGCTAGAGCTGGGTTGGGCAAAACCAAGCAGTAACTAAATTTCTTCTGCCAATTCAAAAGAGAACTTTACTGGAAAACAGCAGAGAACAGAAACCACAGATTGCCTTTAACGCCATTCTCTGTTTCTCTTGGGATTTTTGCAATGGGATTTTCAGGTGTGCAATGAGGCAGAAATAAGCTGGTTAAATGCACCAACAGGGAGAGTATTTGAAGAAATAAAATCTGTACATAAAATTGTTTAGTTTCATAGACTACAGTGACATATACAATGAGGTACATGTCACTGGAGGGCTCTGCTGTGCATATCTAAGTGCACTCCTTGGCCTAGGAACAGCAACCTGATGTGTGTGGTTTTGAGCTAATTTACTTTGAAGAGCATACACAGGGTTTGCTTCCTTAGTTTTTCCCCTAGTCATCGCATACTCATCAGTTACGCAATTCCTACTGAGCCACATAACCTCTTTTTTCCTAAAGCATCAGTGATTCTAACTGAGCAGAAAAAGTGGTACTGTGTGACTCAGACATACTTTACTACTGTATATATGGCCTGGTCCTGTTACCTTTATCGTAAGTACGAAGACCTCTAATGGCTATGGAGTCCAGCTCATACTGGGGAGCCAATCAGCAAAGAGAGCATACCTTCAAATAAGCTCACACAAACTGTTCAGCCCATGCACCACATACCTTTTCCCGGGTAGGGATTGGTTAGTAAACATGGCGTAAAACCACACATCGATTTAGACAATGGCAACTGTTTTAAGAGACCACAATATAACTTCTTTACCACCATTTTTGGATCTGAATTAGTCTACTGACAAACTTTTAGAGAAAACCAGACACAAACATGCAGTATTATTGTAGGTGGCAGTAGCATGGTCATATTTATTACTCCTATTTTCATTACAGTTACTTTTACAAAAAGCACTGACATCTCACTGTCATAAGGGATGTGTGTAAATGTAGTTTTGAAACAATCTTGTTACTTACAGAGTCACAATTCTGAATACTCTTACACATATAGATACCTTTCTATTATTTGTGGGTGGATCTTTATCTGTTTTACAGACTCGTCATGTTTTGAGTGCAGAGAAGCTCAGGTCAGCTTTCTGTGTATGACTGTGTGAACTGGATCTCTGCAGTGCAGGTATGTCTGGTGTGGTCACTTGTGTCCCAGCCTCGGGGCACAGGTTTTGTCCCTCGGAGGCAGCACCACAGGCTCATGGCTCTGCTGCAGCCTCCCTTGCTGACACACATGTATGTGGCTTCATTGTGTGAGCCTGCAGGCTTTGGAAACTGTCTGCATTTCCCAGCTAAGTGTTGTTCAGTGGTTACTCTTTTATTACATCTCATCATATATTCTTCTAGCTTTATTAGCTAAGTATTACATTATGTATATTTTAACTGTGTTATCTCTCTCTTCACCTTAGATAAATGATAACTGAATGTTTTAATGTAACAGTCAGCAATCCCCTCAAAATAAACTTGACATTTCATGTATTAAAACTGTTTCTTTTAAAATATTAGAATTGTCTTCTCATCTATTATTTTCAGTTATTTCAGAAAACTGAAAAAGGCTAAATACATTGAGAATGAGAAGGCAACAACTCAGAAGAAAAAAGAACAGAAAAGCTTTATGAGACAGCTAACGAAACATGCAAATAGAACCTACTGCTATATATTTAAATTTCTTCCATTCTTTGTGATCGCTGAAATTTTGCACTGTTTTTATCATGGCATTTCCAAATATCTCAAATTTTCAAATTGCCGTCCTGGACGTTTTCCACATCTTTACTCTACTAGGAAAAGTAGTTCTAATTATGTATATATAGCTATTTTTATATATGTTATTTTAAAATTTATTTTATTTTTAGCTACTTACTTTCCCTCTAAAAATACATGAGATCAGCACTCATCTAGGAAATACAGAAACTCTCCTTTTTCTTTTTTTTTGGTCTCATGACTACTGATCAGTTTAGATTCTTACTGCATTGAAAACAATTACCTGCCTTCCACTTGAAGGCATTCATNTAATAATAATAATAATAAAGTAAATGAGAGGGAGAGAGGGAGATAAATCACAAGAAAGACAAGTGCAGACAATACAATTTCTTACCACATGCCCAGCCCACTCCTGAACTACAATCACCCCCCTTCCAGGTAACTCCCCCCAGTTTATACATTGGGCATAGCTTTTTACATTATGGAATATCTCTTTGGCCAGTTTGGTCAGGTGTCCCAGCTATGCTCCCTGCCAGCTTTTGTGTGCCTCCTCACTGGCAGAGGATGAGACACGGAAAAGTCCAGAATCACAGGATATGCTGAGTTGGAAGGGACGCACAGGGAACATCAAGTCCAACTCCTGGCCCTGCACAGCACCATTCCCAAGCGTCACACCATGTGCCTGAGAGCACCGTCCAAACGCTTCTTGAGCTTGGTCAGGTTGGTGCTGTGACAACTTCCTNAAACTCTCCTTTTTCTTTTTTTTTGGTCTCATGACTACTGATCAGTTTAGATTCTTACTGCATTGAAAACAATTACCTGCCTTCCACTTGAAGGCATTCATGCTGATGTCAAGATGTGTCAAGATCTTTTGCTGTGCCACCTCCAGTGAAAGGCTGTCAAGGTGAAAACACTATGTGTCATCCTGGCTTCCCACGCTACATCCAGTTTTAATTTACTCTTAAGTTGCCACAGCATCTTGTGAGTCCTGTATTCCATCAAGTAAATGTTTATAATCCATATTTGCTTCAAAAATAAATAACAAATAATAAATAATAAAAAAGGAATACAACAAAATAGTGAAATATTGCACTTTTCAGATTGTTTTTGGCAGAAAGAAATTGAGAAAGCGAGAATGAGGCATTTCCAATAGAAACAGGCTATGAATTGCACATGCTCGTGGAAGAAATTTTGCCAGGAATGGAAGACTAGCATCCAGCAGCTCCAGTGTCACAGCTGTAGGACTGCTGTAGGAATTTTTCTTTTACCAGTCAGATACTTATTTAAATAAGCTACGCTGTGTAATCCTCAAACAAGCAAAACTTCCCCTGCTCATATTCATGGTTTAGCCCCANTCGTGTCTCACAGTGCGCAGGCCTCTGATTGCCAGCAGTGTCTAAATAGAGGTAGGTTTAGCCCCAGTCGGCAGCAAAGTACTACACAGCCACTGGCTCACTTCCCCTTCTCCCCACTGATGGGATGGGGAGGACAATCAGGAAAGGAAAGAAAATAGAACTCATGGGTTGAGATAAGAACAGTTTAATAACTGAAACAAAGGAATAATAATAATAATAATAATAATAATAATAATAATAAAGTAAATGAGAGGGAGAGAGGGAGATAAATCACAAGAAAGACAAGTGCAGACAATACAATTTCTTACCACATGCCCAGCCCACTCCTGAACTACAATCACCCCCCTTCCAGGTAACTCCCCCCAGTTTATACATTGGGCATAGCTTTTTACATTATGGAATATCTCTTTGGCCAGTTTGGTCAGGTGTCCCAGCTATGCTCCCTGCCAGCTTTTGTGTGCCTCCTCACTGGCAGAGGATGAGACACGGAAAAGTCCAGAATCACAGGATATGCTGAGTTGGAAGGGACGCACAGGGAACATCAAGTCCAACTCCTGGCCCTGCACAGCACCATTCCCAAGCGTCACACCATGTGCCTGAGAGCACCGTCCAAACGCTTCTTGAGCTTGGTCAGGTTGGTGCTGTGACAACTTCCTTGAGGAGCCTATTCCAGTGCCCAAACACCCTCTGGGTGTAGAACCTTTCTCTAATATCCAACCTACACTTTCCCTGACACAACTTTGTACCATTCCCTCGGGTCCTGTCACTGGTCATCACAGAGGAGAGACCAGTGCTTGCCCCTCCTCTTCCCCTCAGGAGGAAGTTGCAGACTGCAGACTGTGATGAGGTCCCCTCTCAGGGATCCTCTCCAGGCTAAACAAGCCAAGTGACCTCAGCCATACGGCTGTCCCTCAAGGCCCTGCACCATCTTTGTTGAACTCCTTTGGATGCTCTCTAATAGCTTAATGTCTTTCTTATATTGCAGTGACCAAATCTCCAGAGAGGACTCAAGGTGAGGTCACACCAGTGCAGAGTAGAGTGGGAAGTCCTTGACTTAGGTAAGTACGACTTAGCAACAACCAAAAATCAGGGTTTTATTAACATTATTCCCCTACTGAATCCAAAACATAGGACTGCATCAGCTACTGAGAAGAAAATGAGCTCTGCCCCAGCTGAAACCAGGACAAGAGGAAGCAAAGTTGTTAGCATATTACTGCATAAGCATACTATTTCTTTGTTGGTTTCAATCATTCATAAATATACAAGTATTCAAGACAGAAGTAAAATATACAGATTGAAAAAACCCAAACTGTTGGAATATGAAGGAATTATCATTTTAGTAGTTTCTACATCCCTTTATTTATAGCTTTATGAGAAATTTTCATGTAGTGCCAGACATACTTATCTATTGACTCTGCACAAAAATATGTTTAAAAACTTACAAAGATCAGACAATTCCTATGTTGATTATCTTAACTGCAGAAAAACCACCACCCCTGAAGCTGACTTCCTGCTTGAGAAACCATAAGCTAATTGCAAAACAAAAGGTACATTTGGAGAGGTCCTTGACTTTCAGCAGTTAGTGCATTGCAGCGTATCTGATGCAGAACAACTTGTAAATGTTTAGCATGTTCTTTGTTGAAGACAGCCTGGTATTGATGTATGCTGTTAATACTGCTGGGTGAGATGATATAGCATGAAAGAAAACAAACTGCATCCTTTACTGTCAAAATGTTCAGTTTCAGCTGCTCCAAAGACCAGGCATTTGGGTAAAGAGTAGGCAGCTGCTTTTTTTTTTTTTCCCAGTCAGCTCTTATCTTTACCGAGTCACTTTCCACCTGCTGTTTCTTTGAAAAATTAAAATCCTTCCCACTCTCTTCAAGTCAGTTACTGAGATTCAAACCCATGATGCCAGGATAATGTCTGTTGCATGACTGACTATGAAAAGAACAACATGAAGAAAGCAACAGGTAACTTGTGGTTCTTAACAGCTTGGTTTTATGTGGTTTGGGCTCTTTTAAAACTAAAATATATTAATTTATATTTATTTTTTAATTCATTTTCCACTGATGGTGACTCATAGTTTTCTACTCATTTTTCCAAGCTAAATTTTCAGTGTATTTAATGTCCAATTTAACCTGAAATTTCCCCACAATTAAAATTAATTAATGAAAATATTTTAGACTTTAAAACCTTAAAATACATGCTCAGAAAATGACTTTGTTATGTTAGTTTCTAGAAGTAACTAGGCAATACTGTGTTCAGTGCTTCTAGACCTGTGTGACATATGATAGAATGTCCTTAAACCCAGACCTTCTAACTGTCCACATAAAAGGACTCCAGATCCAATCCCCAGGAATTTTGCATAATGCTAGGGCCATAAGGCAGTTGTCTGACTCAGTCAAGTTGCCTTCCTCTCCTCCCCACTATGTGCTTGAAACCTGTCTGTGTGTGAAGGGCTTGAGCACAGGAAGCCAAACAGAATGATCTCCATGGCTTGCTGGTCCTGACTTCCCATCCATCTGCACTTCCCTCTGAAATACAGTCCCATGCTGGAGGGACATGGTTCTGCATGGGACAGGGTAGCTCTATCAGCTTTACATGGCCAGCCGAGGAACGGGGTACAAAGACAAGGTGCACACAGGAGAGGAAAGGGAGCTACAGGGCTTCAGGTGCTGGAGATGATCTCACCATCAGCTGTCACAGAATCTCATAATCACAGAATTGTTAAGGTTGGAAGGGACCACTGGAGATCATCTAGTCCAACCTCTCTGCTCGGGCAGGGTCCCTTTAGAGCAGGTTATTCAGGATTATATCCAGGTAGGTGTTGAGTATCTCCAGTGAGGGAGACTCCACAACTCTCAGGGCAATCTGTTCCAACGCTTGGTTACCTGCACAGTAAAGAAGTTTTCCTTATGTTCAGGTGGAACTTCCTGTGCCTCTTGTCCTATTACTTGGCAAAATCCAGAAGAGCCTGGCTCTAGCCTCTTGACATTCACCCCTTAGATACTTGTATATATGGATAACATCCCCTCTCAGTCTTCTCCAGGATAAACAGGCCCAGCTCCCTCAGCCTTTCCTCATAAGCGACCTGTTCCAATCCCTTAATCATCTTTGCTGCCCTTCAATGGACCTGCTTCAGGAGCTCCCTGTCTCTCTTGTACTGATAAGCCCAGAACTGGACACAGGTCAGGCCTCACCAGGGCTGAGTAGAGGGGCAGGATCACCTCCCTCGACCTGCTGGCCATGCTCTTCCTAATGCAGCCCAGAATCCCACTGGCCTTCCTGGCCACAGGGACACATTGCAGGCTCATGTGTCAGCACAGTCAGACTGTTATAGTTTAACTTCTGCTACTGAGACCTGTGGCCTTAAGTTAAATGGATACCATAAAGTTGGCTGGAATAGTATTTAATATTTAAAAGAAGGGCAATAGTGTTTTAGCAGCTGTTTGAATTTAAATGCCATTTTGACTGATTATCTCAAAATATGTGGGACCTGATGCACAGCAATAATCAGAACCAAAAATAACTGATGTAGCCACTAATAAGCACCCCAGAGACCTGGATTTTCCAATCAAGTGCAGACAAAATTGCAATATCCACAGGGACTTCTACTTTTAAAAACAAAGTCCAGTTATAGATTTAAGGTTTTAAATGCTCTGATTTCACCAGTTTAAAGATGTTCAAAACTCCTGTCTGTGGATATGGAAACATGTCTCATCCATTATTATCGTGACTCTTTTTCCATATTCTTATTGATTATGAGCCTAATTAATTTGTAAATCATCAGCAACCCTATTAAAATCCTTCTGGCTTTGTAGAGTTCCAAGTGCTTTAAGACAAAATTAAAATAATGTCTAAATGTCTTTATTTATATAAATGTACATTTTAATACATACACAAATCTAAGCATTTAAATTTAACCTGTTCTGAGCAGAACTCATAAAATCTTGATGAATCTCTGTAGACTTCAATACTGTACAATCATAATTTTATATGAGTTATAACACAACTTTTGATACCTATACATCTTTTGCTGTGGAACTAATGCAGTTGTAGATGTGCACCAAGTTTGGATATCTCCCATCACTAAGGTCAAGTAAGTTGGTGTACAGGAACCAGGTAGAAGCAGAACTTCAACATAGTCCTTACCGGCCTAGAAAAATATAACTCTTAGATGAATTTCTTTGTCAAGTGATGCAAAATCTGCACATTGTACAATAAACAGAGATAAATTAAGATCTTCATTAGGATCTATGGCAAAGGTTTTCTCATCATGGAGGCTTCACTATAAGAAGTAAATTCCTTATATATCTTTTGTAGAGCAGCTTCTCTTCTAAAAGTTCAAAATATCAAAAAAAATTGCATGTACCATTCGTGAAATCCATCCTTCTAAAAACCTAAGGGTTGACAGGAAGTTTGGTGTAAGTATTTTGTTGTATTTTTTTAGACTGAGTAAAGAAGCCTAGCTTCCCTTCTTATCCTTTGAATCTTGCTACCATTGGCAATTGTTTATACTTTGATGACAGGACAATCCAAAGAACTCCTAGAACAAAAGGAGTAAAGAGCATGTATTACAAGGAGAAACTAAAAAAAAAAAATAGCTTGTGTGAAAAGACAAAGAACAAATTCAATTGACTAGAAAGACATTACAGAAATCCTTCAGAGAGGAAGTAAGATATTGTTTAGATTAAGGCCAATGATAGTCAAGACACAAGTAGATATATGTGCTATGAAAACATTTAGAGTGTAAATTAGAAGAAAATTTCCAACCATCAGGAAACTCAGGTTCCAAAATAACCTTACAATAGCAGTAATGGGGTAAATAACCTCACTGGCTTTAGGATGGCATGTTAATACTTTACGAAAGAGATTTATTGGTTGCCTATAAAAGGAAACTAGACTGAATGACTCAAAAAGTAATTTCTAATCCAATGTTTCCAAATTCTGCTGCTTTGTTCAGGTGGGGGTAGGGTAGGAAAGGGTTTATGTGGAAAAGTAAATCATTAATGTAATTTCAGATTTTCAATGGACAAACAAGGTAACATGTAGATGTTCTCAGTCATCTAAACCTAAGTATGGAGGAGAGCAGAAAGAGAATGTAAGAGACTAGGTTCAATTGCAAATAAAGACAGCAGAATAAAAATGATGCAGTGGCATTTATTATTTCATGACTGAAGTGCATACCTGTAAGTTCTTGGTTTTGCAGAAAGAAATTTTAATAGTACTAACCAATTTAAATGCAGTTACATTAAGTTTCTACACAGGTGAGCAGGCTTCCTAAGTTATATGTATTAATGGGGACATACAGGAATCTTCTCTAAGGTGATTCAGAACACATAAAATAGGGCGGCAGTTTGACTTTTGACACAGATGGTCTGAATAGCCTCACAGAATTGCCTTCCTTCTGCCATTGACTGTAGAGGACCAAGTCTTCCAAACTGGAGACCAAAATCTGAGAGTGGAAATAATTCTGTTTCATTTTCCTAAATAAAATCTGAAAAGACATAAATGAGGAAAGCCTCTGCCCTGCGGTGTTGCAGTGGGGTGGCTGCAACCTTTCCCTGGGAGACAGCCTTAGCCCGTGGAAGAATCAAGGAGACGATATTTGATAGATGTTTTCAGATTTTATTCCCCCTGGCCGCACATGGCCGGAGCCCGGCAGGGACTCCGACAGCGACTACCCCCAGAACAGGTCTGGAACAACCCCCCCGGGGTCCCGTGAACACTCCCTTAAGTACAGGATTCCCGCGGGCTACATTCAAACTGACCAATAGGGGACAGGATTTGGGGTACACATGACCAGGGAACAGGGACAGAGAACCCCCGTGCCCCACGCATCCACTCATGCCCATCCCCCCCACGGGGGTCACCTCTTCACTGCGGGTCTTATGATGAGAAGGCAGAGCATTTCAAATACTTTCCATAACTTTAGGAGAAGTTAGTAATTTTCAGTATGGCTCCAAGTACTCTTTATCAAATCAACTAAACCTATACAGTATGATAATAAGCAATACCATTTTGTGCAAGTATCTTTGTATGGGCATCATTACATGTGTATCTGTGAGGGAATGAAGATGCAGTTTTCCATATTTTTGAGGTGGAGTTGTTGTGTATACTCTTACAGTTACCAGTTTTATACATAGTCATATAATGCAAATAAAGCAACTAATGCATATTACTGTTACAGAGCAAGAGCTCTAGTTTATTAGTATTCTTTCCTCCTTCTTTAATTAAAAGAGATTTTTAAGCCCTCTTTCCTAAGAAATAGCATCCTATTAAAAACAGCTTGCAACTTGAATAGCTGCTTGTCTCTATTTTTAGCTAACTGCCACTGAAAATGTAAGATGTAGAAGGTTTTCTTTGTTTTGCTGTATAACTTATATAATTATAACTTGCTGAAAAATCAGATATATCAAGACTTGTCAGATACACTTTAGTCAAATGGGTCCTTCCGATTATGCCGTACTTTATACAACAGCAAGAGGAGGAACAAACATTAAAATTGCATGAGGTAAAACCACAGAGATAACAATAAAAGACAGAGAAGTAAGATACCTGATTTTATGTCTAATTTGTTTTTCAGATTATCTAGATATTAACTCGATTGATTTCCTTAAGAACCAATTAATTTCCTCAAATACAAGTATTTATGCTGATCTTGCCTTTGTGCCTCTTCAGTAGAATTTAATGCCAAAATTCTTGACAGATATTATAAAATATCACATAATTGTCAAGAAAACAAATTTCACTCATCATCAGGAATGTAATTCACGTCTCTGTCTAGTTGTGTTATTTGATGCACAGAGGGTGTTTCTTTGCATGGAAATTTATTTTTCTTCTTTCTTGTTCCCTCATGGAAAATGAGCTCCTAGATTCAGAGCTTGGAAAGGAATGGAATTTCCACCCCATGACATTTCTCTGAAACTCTCCATTTGTGAATATCTCCTTCTCTGCTGGTAATGGAATCTCACACAGAGCCAGTCTATACTAATGGTTTTAGTTGCTCCCAGCACCGCTTATGACTAAGTGCAAAATCCTCTCTTCTACCTCCCTACCAAGCCCATCCCCCCTGTGAACCACAAGTCTAGCAAGAGAACCAAGTCTTTTTCTTCTAAGGTCTTCTGCATAGTGGAGCTAATTATATACAAAGACATGAACACTTCCTTTGAGAGGAAACATAAAGTCATCACGTCTGTCTGTATGCTCAAAACTGCTGCACAGATGTGTAGCTAAGCTAGCTGTGAGTTCCTCCCAGTATTTTTACAACCCGAGGGCTGGAAGGGCAAAAGACGATAAACTTGTAAAAATCTGTTTACATATTCTATTACTTTATACTGTCCCATATTGCACAATGCCACACAGCATTGTCAAAGTGTAAGGGCCCACTCTCAGAAATGTGTTCATTTCAGGCAGTATCCAAGAAGTTCACAATATGAGAGTTCTTGTTCTGCAAAATCTTAACCAAGATGAAGACTCACCTGTCTTTTGAGTTGGAAGCAAATCAGTTTGTGTCAACACAGTGCAACAATCCTTGTTCCAGCCAAGGGGTCCTTCTGCTGTGTGTCACTCCTCCTGTGCAAGAGCTTGGGAAGTTTTCAATTAGCCAAGTTCTGGAAATATAGCGCTGGCGTATTGCTACAGGGAGTTGTACCATAAACTTAGTGTAAGACAATATAAACAGAAATTTCTCTTGAAATACAAATGAAAATTTTTCATAATTTGCACAGTTGATTTCCAAAAAAAAAAAAAAAAAAAAAAACCCAACCCAAACCTGTTTTCAGAGATAAAAAAGCAACCAAAAAAAGCACCAGGTGTCTCTGAGTTCAACTCATTCCTAAGTGATAACCTTCTGATCTTGTGGCCACTGGTACTGATATACCTTTCTCTCTGATTTCTAGTGTTTTCTTCCAAGTCAAACAGGATTTTGCTGGGTTTGCTCAATGTGGCATCGCCAACACAGTCACGGCTTCTGGTTCCCATGCTGTTTGTCCAAATTTGTTCCATGCTTTCTCATCTACGTGAAGATGAGATGAAGACATGATCTACCAAAAGAACATGATATTTATTCTATTCAGTGACTTGGACAAGTCTTGGGAAGAACAAAGCAGTCTTTCATCTCACCAGTCACATATCCCCTGGACCAAAAACATGCAAATTTTTAACAAAAAAATGAGATTCTTTCCTTTGTGCAGGCCATACTTGCAAAATATAAATTCTAATCAATCCAGTGAGGTGTATATGGTCTCCATTATGACCTGCGTTCTAGTCATTTTGTAAATAACTTGTTTCTTTCAGTAAAATATGAGTAGTTGGTCCCCTGGAAAATAGTCTGAGCAGCCTTAAAACAGCAATTTAAAACAAAAATCAGAACTGAAAAAATAAACTAGAAACTTAGTCTTATATTTGTATTTCTGCATGCTTTGGCATGGTTTACTAAATTTTTGTATGCAGATTCAAATATTCTCAAATGTTGATAATGAAAAAAAGGTACAAAATTTAAAGGTGGTAATGTCTGGAAATACCTTCAAAAAATAGCCTCAGTTTAAAAACCTTTTTTTTCTAGCAGTTAATTGATAATGTATCTACTAACATTTGAGTTAATAATGTCCAGATTTACAATAATACTTACTCTGGATTACACATTTCCCAAGTCTAGTGTTCTAATTTATTCCTCAATGACTAATGCAATTAATTGTAGCTATACAGTAGCCTACTTGGAACACATCAAGCTGATAGTATAGGAGATTAAGAACTAGACCAAACCCAAACAAACTGTGGTATGCTATATATAAAGCATTGCGTGCCTCAGTTGATACTCCTTGTAACTGAATTTTCTGTAAATGAAAAGAGTCTACAGGAAGGAAGAGCCTAATGGGCCCTTTAATTTGAAATTAAAATTAAACGTTGTTTGTGCTGTTTGTGCTTAGCAGCATCCTTACTATATTGTAATGCTGGATGACGGGATGAAGTTGTGCTCCTGCTCACTTACTAGAGAAAGCATTTCTAAAAGGAAGGATGTGCATCACAAAATGAGTCCAAATTTCAGACAGCATTACAATTTGTAACAGTTTGGATTTAGGTTCAGAATGACACTGTGCATTTTAGGCCTCCTTAAACTTTCAATACTTAAAAATTAACTAAATGCTAAGTTGTCAGGGAAGCCATTTTTAGCATCAAGGAGAAATACAAGAATATCTATTTAAAGATTTAACAAGGTTAAATGGAGAAGAACATTGTTTAATAACTACTTTAAGAAAAACATCATCAATCTCAGTGGTAAATGGTCTAAGTTATTAAATGTAAAAATAACTCATTAAAGAGATACATCTAAATGCCATTCTTTTGCCAACCAATGTTTCAATTTAATTAAAATGTTCTCTTATTTTCAAAGCCACACAGAGTTTCTGGCGGTTTTATTCAGATATATTAAAATCTCCACTGGACTCTTTTTATCTATATATATTTTTTCAGCCAACAACAACCAGACATTACCTGTATGTGCAATATATGAAAAATAAGTGTTATTTTCCATTGAAAATAATAACTTCAGAGAGGTTTTCCTTTGGTAAACCTTTTAAAAATAGCTTCTAACTAAAGAGAAGACACCTCACAGGCAAGTTTT
>VYZQ01027439.1:0-34127 GCA_013400655.1 Mystacornis crossleyi | reverse complement strand
ACGCATTTTTGAATGTTCTATTACTTTCAAAATTATTCCTCTCTATACAGCAGTGCCTGATTATTTTCCATATGCTAGTCTTCTTTTTAGAAGCTCTTTCTCTAATAGCCTTTGATGTTTCCTTACAGAACTTTTTGTTCTTTTTCTCTCTCTTCATTTTAATTCCAACACATACTCAGGCTGTAAAGGGAACATCTATTTAAGATCTCCTCAAAGCCTAAGGATATATATTTTCCTTTGGGTCAATGCTGAGTGACATAGCTTCTTCTTTCATCTAGAATTACAAATCCCAGAAAAACTGCTGATAACATCTGAGAGTTTATGTACTTATCTGTAGTAATCTCTGAAAATTGCTTCTTCCAAGTATAGTGGAGATTGTCTCTTGAATATGTAATTAAATATTGAATGCAAGGCAACTTAGGCTCTCACTGAAAGGGCTTTTCTTCTGTTACAAACGTGTACATCCCATTTTTCTCTTGAGGGTGGAAGTAGATATAAATAGGAGGATACATAATCTAGTCTGTTCTCATCTTAGTTTTTGACACCCTGTAGGAAAATAATATTTGGGCCTGTGCATTATCACACGCACTCAGCAAAAGATGTATCTAATTGGTTATGGTCCACAGCCCTGGTCTTTCATCTGAATGCTTATGTATACAGTGGTGTGGTAATCAGATACAGATGATTACTCTAGACAATATGCTAGAATTTAAGGCTGATTTTTAAACTGAATTTTTAAATTATAAGTGTTACTTATATGCTTCGGTGGCTAAGTTTAATCAGTGAATCATGGAGATTACAAGGTACACAGTTCAATTCTTAAAAGACAGAAAATAAATTACTACTCTAAGAGAAGAGTGAGAGCATGGAAGAGAAAGAAGAGAAGTGAAACTAAAGCAGTATTTCTAATAGGATAAATTTTGCATTAGGTCAGCAAGTCCTGGCAGCTTTTTCAATAACATGCAGTTTTGTCTTCTGTACACAGAAATTTACTCCTTTCTTTCAATCAACTAATTTGTTCCATGAGTTAAATATAATTCTCAGTTGTAGAATTTACTTTAAAGATATCTAGTCTGATTTGTCAGGTGTTATATGCCATACAAACAGAAAGGTAGAGTCTATCTATTGAAGAAATGTAAATTTTCACTTGCCTTTCATACCTAAAAGAAGCACATGCAAAAAGAAAGGTATGTTTTTACTCTAATTAGTTCATCTGCTAAAATGGCCAATTTTTACCTTTTCTTCAAAAGGAATAGTATCAAAAAATGACCCTTTTGGTTGAAGCATATGGCAGGTGAGTTGGGTAGAGTAATGTAACATAAAGTGCATGAACATACGAATTCTGGCTCAAATCCAAGACTTCAATAAACATCTGAGCGAAAACTTCTCAAATGCACGTGTGCAACCTGCAGCCCCTTAGCGTGAGAAAAGTTCAGGTTTGACTGTTCAGGAATTCTGACTAAACAGAAACTACTTGCACATGACTGAGAAAGAAAGTTGAAGAAGAAACTGGTATCTGGTGATGAGGTTACTGCTCTTGTTTTGTCAGATTTTACAAAATCACTACCTGTCAGGCACAAAGATTTCTCAGAAGCCCATTTTAAAAGCACCTACCAGATCACAGTTTTTAGAAGCACTTATGCATGCAGTGCAAAAATCAAAGCAGAGCATGTAAAGGCAGACTAAAACCACACCTTAAAAACAATATTCCTGCCTTTTTTTTTAATAGGACAGTAAGTGCAATGCTTATAAGGTTAGCATTTTGTGTTACAATCCTCATGATTTTCCATAATAAGAAATTATTTTTTTCTTGTTTTTAACTAGTAAACGGCAACTATTTGGGCTGAAATTCTCCATGCTGCTGTTTACTACTAGCTGGGTATTTCTGTAAATTTCAGCTACCAAGATAGAACCATCTCTGAGAGTAAAATTGAGGAAAAATACATCATATGGTCTGCATTAAATGTACATTCTAGGCTTGTGTAGACCGAAAAGATTAAATAATAGGATCAACCTATAATCAATCTTTTCAAACTTTGGTAAATTCACCAGGATGATGGTGTGGATTTTCTTGCCCTGATTAAAACTTGTTTCATCCGGTCATTTTGTGATGATTATAGCCACTTTCACCAAACTGCATTTCACAGTTAAACTCTTTTGCCTCCCCAAGCAATGGTCAGTCATCTAGTGTCCAACACAGACATAATCTGTGAGTCATTGCTCTATGAGGAAATTATTCAAGTTCATGCCTGGACTCGTGGTGGTGCATGTCCCCCTACTAGGTTCAGCCAGAGCATCAGTGTGAGTCATGCTGTGAACTGGAGGGCTTGAATGATTTATGTTAAGAAGAAAGCAAACATGCACAAACAAGGCATATCAGCTGTCCGATGTCGTTCACAGCGCGGTCCCACAGTCGGGTATGAGGCAGGGGACGTGGAATACGGCACCAGAGAAATGGATGTCCAGGCATGGCAAAGACAACAGTGCCCTGGACTGCCATTACCACTGAAGCCCTGTAGAGTGGAAATAGAGCCTGTGCGGGCTTATCCTCTAACCGAGGCTCAGGCAGACAATTACAGTAAGTGATCAGAGCAGCAATCAAATTACACTAATTCAAGCCTGTCATGTAGTTAAGTCCTTTGCCTAACCTTTATCTCAGCATCATTTCAGTTTCAACCCTTAACAGTCACCTTGAGATAAAACTACCCCCAAAAACATCTCTACTTGATAGGGACAAATCAAGTGTCAAGAAATATGGTCTTTTGCTACAGCTTAAACTAGTGTTACAGAACAAATGGAGAATTTTATATTAAATTGTCTCTTCCGTACAGTTCTGCAATCTAAGTATCATTCAAGACAGAAAAAAATAAGGCATCTATGATCTGACATAGCAGAGCTGAGTTTCTGCAGTAGAAGTTGGTGATAAGTATGATTTTAATATAAATTTCTAAATATTTGGAAAACAAGATGATAGATATCTTACATGGGACATACAACATTATTAACTGTTTGCATTTTATTGTTAGCACTTTGGTTTTTCTTATCACAACATAAACAGGTTTTCTTTCAACTTTTACCTAAATTAATTAACAGTATCAGAAATTGTAAAATGGAAGTGCAGACTGCAATAAACTGTAAATAATTCATGGAGCAGTATACTGCAGAAAATAGAAAACTCCTTGTAGGACCATACAACTATCAGACCTAATTTATGCTATGGGTTTCTAAATCTAATCTGCAATTGCAGCCTACTACATAATCTAATTATTTTCCTAAATGTTCCACATTGATCTTAAGGATTGCTGCACTGCTTGCCCACAGTAGGAAAAGCTATAACCCATTCATCTCCAGATTTCACTGGCCATTTTGGCAGAAACTTCTAATGCCTAATGTGATTCATGGAAAGTTTCTGTTTTCCTGCTAATGTTTCTCTTTTAGAATGAAATGTCATACATTCAGCTAAATGAACAAGGATTTTATGATAGATTGGACTAGAGCAGAGAAATGAAACACCTCCTTCTGTAGCATTTTTTTCACTTTGAAATCATCTTTCTTGAGCTTGGCTGCCTAGCGCTATTGTAGATGAGATAGCTCCTGCCTATCAAATAACACAACTGCTTTCCAACACTACTGTAGCCGGTGTCACCTGGTACGCTTGCCTCTCCTACAGCCATATCACAGCAGTGACTCATAAATCATGCTGTGATCAACCACTGTGTCCCCACCACAGCTGTTTCCAGTCAGTAAGATCACAAATTAACAGAAACTCTCAGTACTAGTCCTGAAAAATACTTGTACTTGCTACTAATTATTTTATTCCTTGTATAAGAGTCCAGTTCTTATAGTCATGAAGGTCTTCCTGAACATTGCAGCCACCTTCTGAGTTAGTGAGAGATGTGTTTTGCTGTCAGCAAACTCCATTTTCACACTCCCTAAGCTTTTTAATGAAATGACAAAACAAATATTGTTTGAAGAGTGACCCTCTAAGAGCTCCAGTAAGAACATCACATAACAGCACTTTTCCTTTCAATGCCACTTTCCCCCCTCACAATGTTGTGCTCTCAATAATTAGCGAGCACTGATTATCATGTGCACTGAAGGTAGGGTCATGATGCAGGAGTCCTGCAGAAATAATTTGTTCTTATTTAGGTACACACTGTCTATTGATCCATGTTTACTTACAGACCAAAATAAGCATTTATATAAATCGGGGGGAGGGGGGGGCATTAATTAAAGATTTTTTTTTCTACTGTACTAACACTAATTGCATCTGAAAACACTAAGAGGCAGAAGAATTAAAATCTCTTTTTTTGCTATTATTAAGGCAAAATATTTTGTTTCTTAAATGATGAAATTTTTTTTGAAGTTTCATTTTGAAAAACCAAGCCAGAACTAAATTTTGAAAAGACCAAATGTTTCCAATGCTACATGGAATAAATGAATAAAATCACTATGAAGTATTTTTTGTGAATCCAAACTAAGAAAATATACTTTGGCTAAAAGAAACAAAGAAAGCATTTTGGATTGACACAAAATGAATGATTTTATGATCATTCTTTTTGATTGTTTTCTGATTGTACTTTCTGAGTGTACTTCCTGATTGTTTTGATTTTGCAACAGAAAAAAGATAATTCATGTAACCAACTTCTGATTTTACAGAAAGCATGAATTCTGGTGTTCTCATATACCAACCCCATAACTTTGCATCTTTAGTGTTGTGTTACCACAGACTTTTCAGGACACAAATTAAAATTAAATAGTAGTGTGGCCAAGATAGCTCTTGTCCCAGTGCTCAGACGTTGTCACGAGCATGAATTCTCGAGAAGGTTGGACTAATGGAGGAGTGACAGCACTGGGAAATCTCTCCAGTCTCTGCCAGGAAGCAGTGCAGGGACAAACTCAGCACCATGTGCATAAACAAGCCTGTAGTTCTGAGATGAAGATGTAGAAGCATGTATCAAAACCCATATGCATATTTGAGGTGATTTTTTTCACTGGTCCTCACAAAAAGCTAGGAGAAGCTTGAAACAAAGGAAAAACCAATTAGAGAGAAGCAACAATGTTGACAGAGTCAGACAGTGGGGGGGAAAATACAAACCAAGGAAAATCACCCAGGAAACTACTGTTTCACATACATATGGCACAAATAAAAAGTTGTTTACTGAAATGGAAAAAAACCCGAAGTCATATGTGTCTGTTTGACATCCTGGGCAATACAACTAAATATTTATTTAAAGGCATAAAATGTCATGCTGTTTTGCATAATTAACTACTGGCAGAAATACTTCTTGAATAAACAAATTCTACAAATTTGATCATTATATACTTAAAAATCCATTTCTAACATACTTTGTATGTCAGAGTGCTCACATGTACCCTAGCAACTAGGATGTTATTGAAATTCTACATACAAGTGGATGAGTCATTTTTAGATATGAAGTAAGTCTAATGATGAATGTTTAATAAATGGCACAATCAGTGAGCTATGAGCTAGATTTTATAAATGTGCAAAGCTTGGTAAATTACACTTGTTCATAAATTTGGTGATAAGAAAGGATAAATATCTGTGTTTTTTTTTTTCCCAGAAGAATGTTAAGTAATGTTTTATGTGTTTTCAGGTTCTTTCCTGTATTTATCATCTGAAGATTTTTACACATCAATTTCACTTACCTCAGGTGTAAGGATTTTTCCTAAAAACATACGTCATGTCTCTCTTATCCTGCCCAAGACCTGAGAAAGAGTATTCTCTGCTTCATGTACAGATTTGTGGGTACAAGTGTCATGTATCTAAGTGACAGAAAACATCTGTGTGGGGTATTTTATATGCCTTTCCTGACACCAGTTTCCAGATACTTCAGCTCTTTGGTATAGAGGCATTATCCATTTTGTAAGAACAAACTGTTCTGTAGTTAGTGCACAAAATTTGCACAATGTGCTGCCTCAAAGGTCACATAACACTTGAAAAGGAAAGAAATAAGTGGAAATAGAATTAAGCCCCAAAGTGATTTTTCTTCTGTTTAGGGGATCTAAAGTTTCATGATAGTACTGCTGCATTCATCACAAGGTTAGACTCCAGCTCCTTGGGATTCCTTCCTAAGCAACAGTCCAAGTACAAAATAGCCTATAATATAATCTACAAGTACATATGATGAAAATGCAAGATTCGAGATTGAAAGGAAGGAGCATTAATGCATTCTAAAATGACAGTTCTCTCATTCCTAGCACAGACAACATATTTGCTTCTCATTATTCCAGGCCTTAATCCTCAGTTTAACTGTACTCATTTCTACTCTTTCATGCTATTTGCATGCAGCATCAGTTAATGCCAGCTTAGAAGAATTGTTTAGTGATTGGCTGTTAATTCATGTTGTGTATGCTGGTCGTATCTTCTTGTCAAAGCTTTCTTCCTTAATTCCAATTATGAATCAGGAAAAAATTTTGATTAGTTATCAATCAGATAGGAAAAATTATCATAAGTTTTTGAACATTGGAAATTCCTAAAATAGTGCATGAAAGAGAAATAGGCCTTTGTAAACACTGTATGGAAGAAAGAGACCTTCAAGTAATTGGAGGAAGAAGGTGACTCTGTCAGTATAAAACTTGTTGCTGGTTGTCACTTGTTTAACACTGGTTGACACTGGTTTAACATAAACTGAGAATGGCAGACATCTAATCCAAACTAAGATAAAGTCCACTGACTGTCCCTCATAACTTGCACAGGCTTTGTGGGATCACTGCTGTGTTAGTCCAAAGCACAGCGCACATTTTTCATGCAAAATGAGACTACATCAGTTATGGTGAAACCAAGAACGGTTTTTTAACAGTTCAGAACCCTTATTTAAGGATGTTAAACCTAGGGCACAAACCCAGTTTTAGTCTGTGCTGAAAGAAAAGCAGAGGTAAACAGCATCTCAGAGAAGCAGTGTGAATGAAAACCTGTTCCTCTTTCTGATATAACTGGGTATAGGGTGTGGTGTACCCTTACCACTTTATCACAGAACCCATCCCTTGATCTGTTTATAGTAAGGTACTGCGTAAGCTAGGCTTGTATAGTTCTTTTGAACTGTAAAAATTCTACTTCAGTTACCAGCACTTGCATCACCAGCAACTCCAAACCAGACAGAATTTATAAATGTAGTTTTTATCTCAATTCAAGTGGGAAAAAAAACAGACCAAAGTTCCTTCCTAGGATCCTTGCATTTTCTAAATAGTCAAATAAATGATTGCTTAAGAAAAGAATCCTTAGGAAGGGTGCTTAAGAGCAGAAGAAACTAGTAATTTAGATTATTCTTCATCAGGAGAAGCTTATTTGATTTTTTTCTTTAAAATGATCCAGAAGAAGTTGTACCAGCTTAAATTTGGCCAGTCAATAAACAAATCCTCTCTAATCTGCAGGAAGATTTCAAAGACTAAACTGTGAACAGCTCTATTTTTTGGTGTTTTGGTGACTGAAGTCCTCAGATGTTGTTTCTGTTTTGGTTAATTATACAATAATAAACAAAAGGAATGTTGCTCTATCAATTGATTTTTGGAGTGTTTCATGGGCATCAGCATGCTAAGCACTGTAAGGACATGGACAAAGTGCTTGTTCCTCCTTGACCATACTGTTTCTAAATAGGCAAAAGCGGAAATAAGAAGAGGGAGAAGAGAATTTGACCAAAATTACCCAACTAATAGCAAACAAGGGATTTCCTGCATTTAAGCCTGATAAGCAGTGAACGAAGCTGCTTTTTACATGAAGGATTTACAGGGGAAACTAAATACTCCATTTTTTTTAACTTGCTAGAATGTGGATATTATATTGGATTAGGAGAAACCGTTTTGAGTTCTCTGGTTTTGTATCTTGTTTTCAGTCTGGTTTGCTAAGGAAATGAAACTTGTGCAATCACGGTGGGTGTGTATGTGTGGCTGCGCACGTGTCCTGGTAGTAGCTTTTGAATGTGTTGGCAAACTGTAGCAAATTGGACACAAAGTACTTGTCTCACAGATAACGTAATTCAAAAGTCTTGGTCTCAAAAGGTAATGTAATACAAATGTTGTGAAAATAGTGGGGCAGTTGTAGGTGCCAGGCTGTAGCCTAATAGCATGAAAATTCATGTGATAGAAATCATTCTACTTTAATTTTGATGTTAACAGAACCATGCACTTTCTTCAGTTATGTTTCAGCGATTTCCTCTGTATTACCAAATTCATTAATTAAAAACCCAACAACAAAATGAAACCTCATAAAACTATGCAACATTAGGAACTGAGGCTTAAAGGAAGAAAGCCAAATACAGTATTATTCATAATAAAATAATGAACTAGAATAATGCTCATGGATGAATGGTATCATTTCCAGATTTTCCTTCAGAGAGTAGAGCTGGTGGCAGCAGAAAGCTTCACTGCTGTACTTAAGGGAAGAAGGAGGAAACAGAGATGAAAACAGGGATGAAGCTATGTTCATGATGGAGAGTATTTATGTTAGTGATCTCAGATGTCATAGTGAGGCAAGATCTAATCAAAAATATCAGCATAGACAAGGCCTCACTGGGGCTCAAGGAAGGCAGTGATTCAAGTTCCAACATTAGAATATGTAGTTTGAGCACGTGTCTCATGTTAGAACTTACTTGCTTCTTTACAAGCACCGGTCCCCGTCCTGCTGGTGAGATACCCTGCCAAGAGGGTGTGATGGAAGCTGGAGAGCAGGTATATATGTTTCATTTGAGCACTCCTGAGCAGGTCAGAAATTTTATTTCCCCTTTTAAAACAAGGGTTCGAGTATAATTCAGTTCCCCCTGCGTCACTAATGTGAGCAGACTTCAACCAAACCAAGGCACACAATTTCCATTGTCTCATACACATTCATTCACCATAAGAATAAAAAGCAGTGAGAGAAGCAAAGACCTTTTTACATGGGCTGGACTAGGGAACGTTTTTATTCTTGTTGCTATAGTAATGAATACAGCTAATTGTGCAATCCCTGTGATTACCCATTTAAAAAGGCTGGTGCTTTCAAACAGTAGCAATACAACTGCCATGTGAAAAAGTGATGTAATCAAGGAAAGATGGAAGCACAAGTCAACAGAATGCTTAAGACATGTTTATTGGATTATGATGAAATATTTTAAAGAGGAAGTCTGGCTTAGTTAAGATACTAGCATCAGCTTATTACATTTAAAATCAGCATTTTGCTCTTCCACAGCTTTCTTCTGTGACCTTAACCATGAAACACGGAGTTGACTAACAGTTACGAGCCATTTTAGGTGCTTGGCCATGGGACAGAATCCAGAACCTAAAGTTATTCAGATTGACCACAGACTACATTCTGAGCTGGGAGCAAATGAACATAGTCACTGGCCATTCTTTCTGATAGATTATATCCTAAAACATCATTTGAGGTGCAGAAGAGGTCTTGGTTGGAAGGAGGCACTTCATTTAAGGTTATGGAATTTGTTCTGAAGACAGATTCCTTTCAAAGGGAAAGAAGTAACAGTGTGGTTTTGTAATGTATTTAAATTCAAGGGCTCAGATACTAGGACCCCTAACAGAGATGCTCTTACTCATAGAGAATGCTCTGACACTCATATTATCATTCTATGAGATGCTTAAGTTCAATTCCTTCCACTGTTTGTAAAAATTCAGATCTTATCTTGCTGCCTTAAATGCCAGGCTATAGGGTAGGATGCTCTCACTCTCTCATATTTAATAATTAATAAACTTTGTGCGCACAGGGAATGCACACAACAAACATTAACACTGCCAACTACCAGAACACTTCCTTGAGAAGGGGAGATTCAAGCAACATATTCATTTCTGTATGGTATACCTAAGCATGTTCTGCAATCCACACAGCTCCAAAGAAACAACTTCCTATGGAAGCATGTCAAACATTAAAAGTGTATCTGCTTCTCTGAGCATCATCACCACAATGACTAGTACAGCACAATCTTGGAAATCTGCATGAAAATGAGATGGTCTAGCACATCTACATACTTGCCCAACTTCTAAGGGTGATGAACAATGTTGTAAAGTCAGTATGGCATGTGCATGCTTCCCACTGGTGGGTCGAACTGAATCCTCAGTACCTAGCACATTTATGCACTGGATGCCTGAGAAATCATCAAAGCTAGGTTAAAGAGGTATAACGTTCTGAAACCCAAACAGCAATTACTCCTACGGTGTGCTACTATCTATTTTTTTGCCACTTACCCTGCAAAAAAAGCTGAGGGGTCTACAGACCTATCTTTTTTTTTAACTTTGAACTATTTTTTCACTGTCACAACCCCAGACTGAGACAAAAACACTTAAACAACTTTCCTATCTGAATACAAATACTTTTGCACCATTTAAAATAGTGATTTAAATACTGATAGAATCTGACATGTCCATCTAAGCACAATTTCTTTATTGTAATTGTTTTACTAGGGAACTATGCATTCAACTTTTTTTTGTTCACAGTCTTAAATAATATTCTGTAACTAATGCTGAGAATAATAATGTGTAGTATGCTCTTAAAAGTGACATAAATCAATCTGCATTATGAACATTAGTTCAGTTACTCTGACTCATTAGCCACACAATTTACTGACAATGTTTTTCCCTCCTCTTTGTTTTCTCAACTTTTAAAGATAGATACTAAGTTTAAATAAAAATCTTAAAATGTGCTTGTATTTGACAAAGAAATAGCACACTTTTTTTTTAACCTGTGAGTCATCCTGAGCAAACTTTAACAGACCTTCCTTTCAAAATTCCAAAGTGATAAAATAGGACAGGTAGATAGGTAGAGAGAACACACAAACAGTCACTCTTCAGACAGAAACAGAATCTCTAGCTTTCACTACTGTATTATTTTCAGGTTGTCGTAAGACTTCACTCTTCATGCTTATACCACAGGATTTAAGAAGCTTTAGAACTGTTTGTCCTGGTTTCAGCTGGGATAGAGAAAGGTACTGTTAACCTTTTCACAGATGACTGAAGAAGCAAAATAAAAGGCTTCAAACTAATGATTTTGAAAGACCTTCTACTTGAGGCTACAAAAAGCTTTGGATACTTTACCTAACCCTCTTGTAGACTGACAACCAGAAATCTTAGCACTAAAAGTTTTCGGCATATCTTGACAATTGTGCATTGTTTTCTAAGTTAGATATTCACAGAGACACCTGTAACTAGAGACTAAGTTCCTGAACTTTATTATACTTGGGTTAGGGCTTTACAAGGACCCCTTACTATTGCCCCTAGAGGAGCTCCTAATAAATAAGGATGTATTTGAAACAAGATTAATTTTCAGCATATGAATTTTCAGCGCCCTGTTTGGCATTTTACAACAAGACTGCATTTAAATGTGAATATACTGAATTTGTTGAATTGATGTCTAAATAACTTCAAATGATTCTATTATTTATATGCTACTGAGCATTGACAGTGGTATATATTCGCCATTACATTTTGTTCAGTACTGCTACAGCTGCTCTCCCTGATTAAAACTGAAGCCAACAATAGATAGGGCTTCTAATTCAGAAAAGTGACAGTAATACTTGACAATATTGCTATTCTGAGCAGTCCTTTAAAACAGGAAACAATACACATTGCTTTTAAGTTGAAAAGGTAAGGAGGTATAAAACTGGGAAAAGGAAAGAATCTTAGGAGTTCAGGAAAATTTACATAATTTAGGTTTAAGTAATTGACATTGCCCTCTATTTATTTCGCATCTAGCTAAAATGGACCACCAATGCCCATTTTCTCTCTGCTTACTTAAAATTTTCTTTATTGCATCATTTTCCTGATTGTGTTCCCAACAGCATTTATTTCAAGGTGTCTATTAAATCTAGGAAACTGAGGAGCAGGTTTTACATTCCCTTCCTGTAAGTATAAGCCTGATGGTATCAGCAGAGGAGTGTTAAGTATTCTCCTGCAAAGGGTCTAAGAACAGTTTTGCTCCCCCACTCCTCAAGGTATTTTCACCATGCACTCATCATAACCGTAAGACCTATAGAGACTGACCAGTGTATCCTGATGATATTCTTCAGGGACAAAGCAGAAGTTCAACAAAGTACTGTGATGTGTAACAAATTCTGTAAACAGCCTTGAAAAAAAACCCAGGATTTTTTCTAATGAGCTCCAAATATATTATGAAATATCAGTTCTCTTCAGCTGAAAAGGCATCAGTTAAATTACTCAGTCTACCACCCTTCCTCCTGGACAGGTGGAACAAAGAGCCTTCAGGTCTAGCCATAAATAGACAGACTGAGAACAAGAGAGCAGATGAGAGAAAAATGAAGTCTTAGAGAACCTAATCTTGCCCTTCATGCACACATATGGCTGGTAAATTTACCATTTTCAGCCCACACTTAGACTGTATTTTTCCTTTTAAATAATGGTCAGCTCACTGTTAGTTCTTGTACCAGTAACAGCAGAAGAGAGCCAGCCCTTGGCAGCCAGCCACTATCACCTGTAGCCACACTTTCTTAGCCCGGTTCTGCTTCCTTCTGATCCTCCAGAACCATGGGCTCAGTGAGTTCCTGGAATGGGTTTGAGGGAAGATGCTCTTCCTTCCCTATCCTCTCCCATTCTTCTCCATTTGATTCACATAATGAGCATATCAGAGAAGCAGAAAGAAGGGCAAGCAAAACGTCATGAGAAGAGCAAAGAACCTTTCCCTTAAAGCGATGGAACAGGAGAGTCCCTCAGTATAGCAGAACGGGGCTTGTCTATGTGGCGTATCATGTCCACTTACATTTTCAGCATTCAATTTAGTGCTCAGTTCAAATCTGCACAACCTTGCATCTCAGGGGGAACTCCCCTTGGAAAAGGTTCCTGCCCTGCAGATGAGGTCAGAAAGGGCAGAGAAACACCACTTACCACACCCACGTCCTGTGAAACCCCTATGACTACTACTCATTTCTTCTCACCTCACAGTCAGCAGGAGCTGTCACTCCTACGTGTTCACACAATCCCTGCCACTGACTTTGTCACTGCAAATAACAAGGGCAAAATTATTATCACTGACCTTGAACACTGCGGCAGCAAAATTAAATTTCGTCCACTCAGTTTGGAAATTTGAAGCAGCTCTGCCAGAAACAAAGCACATGGAAATCTTGACTACATTTCTTTCCATCTTGAAGGAGCCGTGTAATTTTAGAAAAAAATTAAGTAAACATCATGTTAAAAAAACCAATCCCCAACACTTCTGTAAGCCCAACTTTCATCCTGGTGTACTTTCAAAGGGACTGTTATATCCACAATTTAACTGTGAAACCCATTTTACAATGTTTAAACAATACACTTAGTATATTTCTAGAGAGTGATGTCTGGCCTCTTGCCAGACATCCTGAGATATCCTGTAAAGGAAGTAGCTAATCACTGTCTCCTTGGAAAATGTTTACAAAGGGAGTTTGGGATGATGTTATCTACATCCTGTTGAAGTAGCTATTTTGTTCTTTTAAATCAGATGGTGAACCAAAAAGAAGCATTCTTAGTAGTATTGTTATGCTTTTCCTTTCTGTATCTTGAGTTTCTGGATAGTTATTTCAAGGGCACCAGCTGTTTTTCATCTTATCTATCCACACTTTAGATACATGTGTTTCAAGAAATACAGTGTTTAGTCCTATTCTTACCAAAATCAGTTGGTAGACTATATGTACACAAAAGCAACTGAATCAAAACTGATCAAATATGTTTATTCTGAAAGACCATAAAGGAAAGAAAGCTACTTTGCTATGGACTACTGGAGGGAAATAAAAGTTATGATGACAATGCTGTTGTATTCAGTCATACTAAATAAAAACATTGTCTTTCCCTGATACCAGAATTAAATGTGATTTTGGTTTTATTGATACAGAATGCAGATTTCAGTTTGCTATATCATGACCTTTCACTGCATATTGCCCCACTGTGTGCTGCTTTTGAAATTCATGAAAGAAATCACATCTTGTTTTATGGTCAAAGGCAATATCAACACCCATACACAGGAGACATGAATTTTGAAGTTCACAAGTCTTCAAGGGACCTCTCTACATGGTTACGCTGCCATAACTGCAGTGCTTAAAGACACAGCCGAGACAAGATTTTTAGGTATAGCTAATGCCTTTTATTAGACCAGGTAGTATAATATAAGAAGAAGTACACAGATTTCCAGATGTTGCTGTTTTTAAAGTTTAGTAAACTTCAGCTTTCAACATGATTTCCTATAGCACTATTGCATTCAGTTTGGGAGGTCTGGATGGATGGGCAGCTAGATACACACCTGGTAAAAAGCAGTTTGAATGGCCAGGCTTGGGGAGTAGGTGTTTTACTGTAACTGGAGACCAGCAGTGAGTCTGTAACTGGAGACCAGCAGTGAGTCTGTGCTGGGACCTGTCCAGTTTAACACTGTTATCAGCAGCAGTGGGGGAGCTGGTGCAGCGCTCTCTCCTCAAGCTGATGCAGGCAGCATCAGACTGGGATGACAATTCAGTACACTTGAGGCCAGGGCTGCCATCCAGAGAGACCGAGACAGGCTGGAGGAGTGGACTCACCAAGGACAGATGCACAGCCCTGCACCTAGGAAGGAAGAGACCCTTTCCCCAGTATCGGCTGGGTACTGGTGAGCGGGGAAGCAGCACTGCTGGAAAGAAGGTGGAGGCTTTGCCAGGCAGAGGCTGCACACGAGCCAGCGGTGTGCCCTGACAGCAGAGAGGGCCAATAGCACCCCGGGCTGTGCTCAAGCACAGAGCCAGCAGATAGAGAAAAATGATTACACCACCTCTAGATGGATCCAGTTCTGGGCACCCCAGAACAAAAAGGACATTGACAAACTGGATTGCCTTCTCCAGAGGGCTACTGAGATTGTTGGAGGCCAGAGCACTTGTCCTGAGAGGACATGCTGAAGGAACTGGGCCTTTTCAGCTTGGAGAGGAGATGGCCTCAGAGCAGACTGAGAAGGCTATTGAGAGGGAGCCAGGTTTTTCACAGTAGTGCATAGCAGGAATATGAGAGACAAAAAATACAGCAAAACAAGCAAAACCAGTAATTAGATATAATTTTTTTTTTTTTAATTTTCAAAGTTTTTTTTAACCATGGGATCAGTCAACTATTCTAACAGGTTGGTCAGAAAAGCTGTGCAGTCCTCAGACTTGGAGGCTTTCAAGATCCAGCTAAATAAAGCCCTGAGCAACCAGGCTTAGTCCCACAGCTGGCCATGCTTTGAGCAGAAGGCTGGACCTTTCCACACTCAGACACTGTGTGATTCTGAGATTCTCTACAGAAACCCTTGTTAAGTCTACTCAAAATCTTGTAGCTTTTTAACTGTGCCAGTTGGTCTGATAGAAGTTATTGCCTTTACCCACAAGCTATGTCTTGCATATAATTTCCAAGACTAAAACCCACAGATATTCCATAAAGTGGCAGCATGTTTACACCTACATGGGTCATTACTAGGACTGGACTCATTCAATCCATCCCACAGACCTTTGGCATTTGAGGTGCACAAACTTACTCACAGTAGCTGTAACAATCAGCCTGAGTGTTCACTGACAATCCATGGCTGGCAAATAACCCAAAAAAATGCTCTGGCAAAATCAAAAACCAGCAAGTCCAAGTATTCCATGCTCTACTCTAGGTGCTGGCAGTTTTTCTAAGCTTTTCCTTTTCTGCTTTCCTGAATTCTAGTTGTGGCTCTCTTTCACCTTTTTCAACTAAAGGCTGACTGCTGGATGCTAGTGTTTAACTGAAGCAACTTTTACAGAAAAAATGTCAGTATAGAGTAGGAGAAAGAATTACTCAAGGTCTGATAACCTCAATGGGGTTATCAGACCAAAACCTTCACTAACTCTGCAACTTTCCAAAGATGGAAATTTTTGATAAATTGGTGAATGTACCCAAAGCCTAGATCATCCTGATCAAAAGGGATGACCCAGGCTTGGAAGAGACAATAGAACTGCTCCACTAGCTGTAACAGAAATCAACACTCACACCAACAAACTGTTCTAAGAATTTTAAGAGCTACAAACTTTAATGATAACAAAGAAGTACATTTAGATGATACCTTAAATAGGGCTGACAATATGGGACAGCCACACCTTTGTCATATCATAGCTCAGATGAAGTTTTTCATGTGCAATTGCTAGCAGGCTCTCACTGAGGACAGTTTGTTAAATCCAATGACTCTGCTGCCTAGTTTGCGTAAGATTTTGCAAAGGTGCTGACTTTTCATACAGTGATTCTTCTTAGGTTTCTGGTTTTTGTTCTTCTTCACAATCATGTTACCAAGCTTTTCTCCTTTTTTGGAATTGCTTTTCTGCTCTTCTGGAATCTGGCTTGCCTCTCTAATGTTGTCGACTGACCCTGCCATGTATCAGATGCTCTGTCAGTGCCAAGGAACCTTCTCATTCATGATGCCACACCACAAGGACACTGAAAAGTTTTCAGAACGAGGCTGTGCTTTTACAATGATCTATGTTAAACAGATCTAAGTAAACGCTACTGGAAAAATGTGTGGCTTTGCTCTCTTGCCATTGTTTGGTTGTGATAGCAGTTGAGCTAATATGAGTGGGTGGTGAAATGAATTAAATAATTAGTACTGCATGGTAGAACACGTATAATTTTTTTTTAGGTTATGTGAGTTATTTTTTTGCCTGGATTAATTTTTGTGTTCAACCCAGTGTGGTAGTACATGCTCCACTGGTTGGCCCATTGTAAGGCGCTCGAATTGAATGAGCTTAAAATAAATTCGAAAGCACAACTTTAAGAAAATTATTTTTAGTCTGATTCAAGGCTAGGCTATGTTTGTAGGCTTGCAGTAACTTGGAGGGAAAAAGACGTATCTTGAAGTACAACTGAACTCCACAGATTCAGCTTGAGCTGAGGCAGTTGGTTCTTTTACTTTGTTCTAATGGTAAAATCCAATTTCTAAGTTACTGTTGTTGCAAAATCTTCCAGGAATCTGAGCACAAGTGTACAAAAATGCCTAGCTGGTTATGTTCCCTTGGGAGCAATATAGTCCATCCCAGCCATTGTCATCTTGCAACTGTTAGTGTGGCTCCTCTGGATCATAAGTTATACTTTAAAGCAATTAACTACTGATTGAAGCTCTGAGAATAGAAGATATGTCTTGCCTTTCCACAGAGCAAACCTCTGATGCTCTGAGAACACAAACCAAGCATGAATCTACTTTACACTAGGAGACGATTTCAGTTGAAGAATGTCACATTCAAGGATCAGTATGTCAGACTGCTGTCTGGGCATGTAATTTACAACTGAGTATTTGTATGAGATTGTGTACTGTATTATTTACTTATGGATTACCTTCAGGCCACAAAGCTAGAAAGCACTCTTTCTGCCAAATCTCCATTTATTTGTGTATGTATGTATCCATGCATGTGAACTTCCCAAAGAAAAAGTGTTAAATAAAAAGGCAAATGGCTGGGGTGTAGTTCTCTGAAGTACAATTCAGCCAGGAGATTGGCTTAACAACACAGCTGCCACAGAGCCTGTGATATGTGATCTTGGATATATATTACTGTATTTGTATTTCTTAAACCACAGTGACCTTCAAGCTCTACACTACGAATAAGCTTACCACTTACTAAAAAGAATGTCACCAACTGAATGTGATTGCCAGGAATATATATGTTTTTTTTCCTTTTACCTGGAATTCTTCAGCAAAGCAAAAGTCAGGTTGCCCCAGTCCCTGTGGAGATAATGGTATTTATCACTGCCTCTGAGAAAAGCCAGTGAGCAAAATCGACCATTTTGGAAACCTAGAGAGAAATGTGCCCTGGCTGTTGGAAGAAAATTACTCTGAATACCTGAACCTCGTCAGTTAGCCTCAAAATTAAAGAATCAGTTCATGAAATATGTGTGAATCTTGGTGTGAGGGACATTGGCATTATGATGACTAAGTAATGCTTAAAAACATAAACTGAGATCTAAAACAAGATCTTGATAATGCAGAATCTCTGGGACCCTGTACTTTTGTACTGCTCCGTTGAGTGTATTTCTCAACCAAAGACCATTTAGGCAAACTATAGGTTACAAGATACAGGGTAACTCTGCCCCTTCAGATTTCTTGCCTGGCCATTTCTTCTCAGAAGTGAAAAAGTTGACAATACTGAGTTGGAAGAGCTCTCAGAAACTCCTAATCGTGGTACAAGAACCATGAAAAACACCGGGGTCCCTCTCCTTGCTCTGCAATTAAACTGGGGGGACACTGTAAGGTTAAGGCTTTAAAATGGCAATAGTCAACGTGGGCATCTCAGTTTTGTGCCTCCACCTCAGCATCGCACAGAGGCTCACTCGGTGAGCCAGCCGCGTGTCCCGCGGGGAGAATGACCCAGGACCTGCCCGTCAGCCGGGCGCTCGCCAGGCCCCGCCGCCCACTCACCGGGGCTGGGTGCGGAGGGGCCGTGCCGGCCGCTCGCCCCACGCTGCAGCCGCGGCCGGGCGAACTCCGCCGGCGCGGCTCAGCCACGCGTGAGCCCTGGCGGCTCGGCCCGCCGTCAGGAAGCAGCTGGCTCAGAGGGGAGGGGAGGGCAAGGACCTGCCCTGCCCTGCCTTGTCGGGCCAAGGAGGTGCCGTGGAAAAAAGTTGCTGCGGCTTTAGAGCCGGGCGGTGAGAGTCGGGAGCGCTTGTGGGTACCTGGTAAAGCCGGCGGCTTCAGAGAACAGCGGCCCCAGCTCAGTACTTCCTCCTGCCGATAAGATCTTCGCCAGCGCTCGTCACGGGTGGCGGCCGCCGCCGCCGTCGCTGCCCTACTTGAATCGGTTTCAGACTCCTCCCGAGGCGAGACGGGAGCGGGAGAGCGGCGAGGCGGGAGGGAGGAGGCGATGCGCGGGGCCGCGCCGCTCCACCCGGCCTCCTCCGCCCCGCGCAGCCCCGCTCCCTGCGCTGCTGGCAGAGCCGGCCGGCCGGCGAAGCCGCGGCTGGAACCGGCATGGGGACCTTAGGCAAAAGGAGAGAAAACCAGTGAGTTTTCCGTGCCGCTTTACGTCCCCGTCACCCCCTTCCCCGCTGCGGCCGGTACCGGGGTCGGTGTCACGCCACCGCGCCTGAGAGCGTGCGGTGCCCCCTGGGGCGGTGGGGCGGGCGCGGCTCTCCCCCCGGCGGGGCTGACGGGCTTCCGTGGGGCTCGGCGGTGGTACTGCGGGGGCCGGGGTCCTCCCGAGCGGGACAGGGAGAGGAAAGAAGCGCGGGAGGGGGTGTGCGGGGGAGGATTTTGTTTCACCCTTTGGGATGGCAGCGTGCGCCGGGCAGGCGGGTCAGCGCGGGATGGAAGAGCCTCACGTTACGGTGTCGGCTGACCGGGAGCGAGCTGGGTTACCTGCGGCACGGCCGGGGGCCGCCGGGCCAGGGGCCGGCAACGGGGCTGTCACCGCCCCGCCGGGGAAGCGGCACCTGCTCCGGGGTCGGTCCGCGGGAGGACGGTCACTTACTGGTGATGTCCTCCCCACCGCCACAAGCCTAAGGTGGAAATGCAGGGCGGGTGCCCCCCGCGCTGCCCCTCAGTCCCGCTTTCATCTGTTTGTCATGTCGGGTGACTGCTGCGAGAGGATCTGTTCTAAGGAATAGCCAGAGGTGCCACCGGCGGAGCTTTGCCTGTCCAGTGTGGCCAAGTCGGCCACAGTATTACTGTAAACTTTTTCGGGTGTGGAAACTTCAGGTTTTCTCCAGCCCGTTGCCAAAGCCTGAAATGTCTTCTGCCTTAACTCCTGCTTTGTTACTACTTGCTAGGATCCTCTGTCCTGTGTTGAAGAGTCACTGAAAGCTAGGAGAGGGGTTTAAGCTTGTAAAAAGAAAACACTGGAAGTTGATCAGGCCCTTGTTCTTTTTATATGAGAGCAGGAAGTCAGATCACAAAGCTGAGAGGGAAATTGAGAGAAAGGGGGAAGGGAAGAGAATATTTGCATGTTAGCCAATGTCAGCCTAACTGCGGCGGAGCTCAGTGATGGTTACTGCCTCTGAAGGGTCAGGCACGTATTCTTCTGCATTTGAAACTACGGAGGCCTGGGATCAGTGTTGGGATCTAAATGACACTGTGGTCAGTTTCGTGGCTTTCCCAGCGTTCAAAGGAGACAGAAAGGTAAGGATAAGCCTGGACGTTCAGGGAGGTGAGGTAGGGTCCAGACTGTCTTCATAAGGCGTGGATATTTTTAGCTTCACGCAGGAGTGCCCATTTGGGGATGTTTGTGAATTTACTTCTACTATCTGTATGTAATATGCACACTGGATGAATTTCTGTGTCTTTTCTTTCCGGGACTGTTTGCTGATTAATAGAGTGTTTAGTGTTCCAAGAGAAGTTGTATGAAAGCTTGAGATAGCAGCTTAAAGATGCCGGAGTCACTTGTTTAGGAAGACTGTGGAGTGTCTGAAATAAACCCAAAGAATCCCTGAAATTTCAGGAGTCCCTGAAATAAACCCAGGTTTTACTGAAACGGCAGTGCTTGTTGTTCTTTTGTGAACTGTATGGTTACACTCTCAAGTCAGATTTTGTAGTGGTTCCTGTTATTTGCAGGCAAATATGTTTCATCACTTTTCATCAATACAGTATTGTTCCTATTTTCTATTTCATACAGAAATATGAACTTGTATGCAAGCAATGAATAGCCTTTAGTATTATCTGTAAACATACGCACTCTTGAAATATATTATATGATCAAAATTCAAGCCTCAAATTAGATATGTGCTTTATTTTGGCCTCATCTACAAGTGTTATTAAATACATTTACTTGCTCATGTGTACTATTATAAAACAACTTAATAGGAAATAATAGTATAGAATAGATGCAATAATATATTTGTTTTGATTGTGAAATACTCCACTATGAGGTTGTGCTGATATTTGGTTTACTTAATAGTGATTTTCCAAATTAAATTAATAAACTAATAATAAAATAAATAATAATAATAATAAACTAATAATAATAAATTAATAAACCTAGTCTGGTGTTTTCCGGTGTGTCTAACAGTTATATTTTTTTTCTCCTTTACTTTTGGGGGACACACAAACATGTGGTGGTAGGTTATTGCATACTCTTCAACAAAGAGATGAGTCTTCTGATAATCTTGACAGATCATTCAAGGAGCTCTATAACCATGTGCTGTGCAACTGACATTTAGCAGGAAAAAAAGCGCCACTTACTGAGCAGTCCCCCTGGTGTACATATTAAGTGGGAGGGTTATGTCTTTCAGAACCCTAAGTAGGAGTTAATTGTCCTTTAGATCTCTCCTCCTTTCCCATGCAGTGTAAAATTTGCCGCTCTATCTCCTTGAATTTATTTCGCTATTGTGATTTCTTTTAGGCAACCTGCCCAAGCATGCAGCACTGCCCCTGAGTCAGCACTGCAGCAGACCACCCACTGTCCCAGCCTCTCAAATCATACTCAGGTCATGATGGTGCCACTGGGGCACCTAGCCAAAGGAGCCACTTTGGAAGACCTTCTTGAAACCTGCATTCAGTCTTTTGGTGAGTGCCTGGAGGTTTTTAGAGTCATATTAATTTGTTTCTGTTCTGGCTATGTTTAAATCCCTTAGTAGTGAATTAAATTGATTTATTGGTGGAGTAGAAAGGTGTTAAATGAGAATTGTCTGTGCTACAGGTGGCTGTATTTTTGGTTGATGGATGTGTTCATGCATATGTGTGTAATACATGCTAAGAGATTAGTACAACTACTGCTTTTTCTTGAGAGAAGCAGACAAATTCCAATCATTTGTACTTCTAAGAGTAGTTTTGTTGTTCCTTCAAGTACTAATTTTGTAAACTTTAGCAAGTAATCATTCTATTTTTGCATATTGCTATAACATTCTCATAATGCATGTAAGAAATGTGTTCATATTAAACCTTTGTAAATGAGAAGGGCTATTTTTAAACTTGGTAAGATAACACTGGATTGCTTTTTGCATTATTAGTATAGATTTAAAGTTGCTTCTCTATAAAAGAGAAAGAATCCAAACAGAAATCACAACTGTATTTATTTTTGAGCTTATCGGTTATCTGTTTGTCTTTTTTACAATAAGAATTGAAATATGGATAAGCATAACCATTGCCTAAGCTGTGTATCCCTAGTTTCCTTTTCCAACTTTTTCATTAGTAAACGTGTTTATATTTAATATTATTAAAGTACGTTTTTACTGAAGACTCTTAAAATGGTTCTGAATAAATTGCTAATAAGTAGCCCATCTGTTTGTTAATGCTGAATCTTTCAGTACTATGAGCTACGCCCAAAGTATATGTGACAAAGTCTTAGTTTCAGAAGTAGTCCTTAGAAAATAAATGTACTTGAACACCCACTCAGCTCTAAAATAATTATCTATATAGTTAAATAGTAACACATCGTGCTGATCTACTGGTACAGTGCATAAATGCTGTGTAAACAATGACTAATCTTCCATATTTGTTTGAAACAATTTTTTTTTTTAGACTTTAAAGCCTTCTACTCAGTGTGTGCAGAGAAATGCATGCCTGTGAAAAGCTGGTGAAACATGTAATTGCAAATAATGTCTTGTTTCTTTTTTGCTGCTTTTCTCCCTCAATTCATTATTGTGAAGACACTGAAATGCTATAAAGCTTCCTCAACAAATGCTGATTGATATTTTTATAAGTTTCAGTTCAATAGGAGGGGCATAAGATATCTAAAACATAAGACCTTCAGGCAGTTTTAGTATTGTGACTAATTGACCAATATTAACGTCTCCACATTTTAATGAAAAACCAGTAACATAAATGTAATATTATAAAAATCCAAGTAAAATTATTAAGGTGATTGATTTAAAGTAGTGTAAGTGGAACCCTGAACGGGAGATTATGGTTGGCTAATACTCTGTATAACAATATAGACATGCTAAGGTGTTCTCAGACTCCTGTGCATCAGTATATTAAAAGGAATAAGGTAACAAAGAAAAAAAAGTGTACCTATGCAGTTCAGCATGTGAATCTTCCTTAAGCGGTTCACACTTCATCTAGAAAACTTACTGTAGATAGGGTTTTCTTGACCCTTGACAAGCTGTACATAGGCTGAGCAAGCTGAATTGTGGTGCGTCAGCAAACATCATTATAACTCACTAAGGGCTGCTAAAATCATGTTGTGTGCTGCAGAGGTTTAGACTCTTCATTGGGCAATCTATAGTAGTGTCTGTATTTATACATCTTGTATGACATTATGCATGTTCTTATGCTGTGTTGGAACTTCCCATTAAGGTATTTCAATAAAAATGCAACTGTTACAATTGTTGTAACCTGCATAATGAAGTTCATTAAAGTAGGCTCTTGTAGCTTTGTATCAACAAAAACAGTGCGAAATTCATTCACATTATTGTGCCAATAAACGAAGAGGTGAAAAACTTTAATCTGGCGTTTTGAAGAGGAGTGGGGGTAGGGAGCAAAATGGTGAGAATTGACATTTGCTGAATGATTGAGCCAGTTTCTTCCCATGCATGGTACTGAAGTAAATCTTCTACCCTGTATGCTAATAGTTCTGTTTAGCTTGAGATTATATCTTCAGTCTTGGATATGCTGACCTGTAATATTTTGTATATTATTCTCTAAAGTCATTATTGTGATTTGAGCAAGTTTTATTTAAAAGTTTAAAGTACAGAACCCCCCAAGACATTGTACATTTGAAGTTTACTTTCTGGGAACAGTCCTTGATTCATTTGCTGTCTAACCTTAAGGAGGACGAGGCAGTAGATAGAGATGATGATGTGTCATGTTTCAGAATATATACTGCATTTTGTTAATATTGTACTGGACTTGCTGCGTTATGTGTACAAATACAATCCCTCTGTAATGGATGCAGCTGAGTTTGTGTTCCTGGACTCAATTATACAAGTTAGGAAAAAGCAAATAGTGTGTAAGAGAGGCTGCTGTCAACAACGGTATATGAGGAGAAGTTGGCAGCCTTTTGCTGTTCAGGCAGAGAATATCACAAGAAGGTCTAGCCAAGAAGGTATTAAGAATTAATACACACTTAGAGCTGTGAAGAACACAAGCATAAATAGTTCATCTTCCAACATGGATTAGAAGAAAGGAGGCAGGGGATATGCTAAATTGAATTTAAGAGTGAGACGACTAAAGTTTGCTGCAGTATTGTAGATAGATTCCAAGATGTTTTGTAGAAAGACTTTGTCCAGAGAGCCAAGCTAATCTAAAAGCTTAGTCAGTGCAGTTAACTTAAATTCCTACTTTGGGGTGATTAGTGTGGGCTCTTTCACCTCTCAAACTTGGTCGTCTTTAGCTTGGACTGATGAATGGCAGACATGTGCCTTAGCGACAGAAACAGTGAGGGTCATATGAGGTAGTATGAAGTCATGTAGGTGGTCACTACATCTGAGAGAGTAGCATTATACCAGTGTTTATTCAATAGCATGATGAGGAGGTGCTAAAAGTAGAGGTTTCTTCAAGTCCCATGAAAGTTTGAATCAGGATGACTAAAATGAATCATCCTGCAAATGAGTTGCTGAAAGTAAAGGCAACAAAAAAGCGAGGATATAAGTGAAGGCAAGAGTTTGGGGGAAGAATAGCATGATGAGAGACTGAAGGTAGGAAGTATCTTAGAAAGGAATATTGGTCCTTTCTTAAGAGGAGATCTGTAGAGACTTGAAACCAGTCTCATCAGTTTTAAGAGAAGAGATTTGGTTATACAGGCCAGTGATTCAAAACATGTTCCACGTGTTTCGGAACACCTCCAAATATTATAAGTAGCTACAGGGTGGTGTTAGTGCTGTGATCTGAATTGACAAGAAGAGTTGCAAAGCAGAAGTAAATGCATCCCATATGATTGCCTTAGAAAAGAAGGGGAAGAAAAGAGGAAAAAAAGAAGGGAGGAGAGTGCATAGAGAGGAAGAGGAGGTAGGGTAAAATGATTAAAAAACTAGAACATACAGTAACATCAGAAAGGTTAGATTCAGTGCAGCTTCTACATCAGAGATAGTAATTCTGAACAGAAAGGTCATAAAGACATAATTAAAAGTAGGTTTTCCATTGGCAACAAGATGGCTGAAGTTGTAAGTTCAGGGCAGCAAAGGAGGGAGATAATTTATTCTGGAGTAAATCTTCATTAGTGACTGTGATTCTGGAGTGGAATTTTACATAGAACAGTGACTTTAACTCCCTGCATCCATTTTTTCCCATTATGTAGTACATAATTTCTGGAAATTCCTGGAAAAAATATACTTTTGACTGGCAGACAGTTCTCTGAAAGTCGATATGACCTTGTTGCCTATTTTGTTGCTAGTTTTAAAGGCACTTACTCTATCAGCTTTCTTGTCAAAACCAACACAGTAGGGTCTAGTTGCTGGCAGGTCAGTAGAACACAGGAAACTTATGCTTTGTAGCACAGCCTTACTTCTATATCTAGTTCTTATAGTAATCTTTGTGAGACTACAGAAATGCATAACATATATTTAGTTCAGAAAGTGTTACAGATCAGAGATGAAAAATGTATTAGCGGTGTTCACGGGATCCCTTATTTGTTAGCTTTGTATCTGCTAAATGTTCATGACATTTATCACCTAGGGTATTGTCATGCTACTGGGAACTTGAGGTTCTAACTTTGTGTTGTGAAGTCAGTTTCTAATCTAGAAAATTTTCCTTTTCTTTTTTTTTTTTTTTTGTAACTTCACAATATGTTAGTGCGTGGTAAGAGGTCCCTGTTTGTTTCCTTTGACTGTGTCTGTTTTTATCTTATAAATGTATCTTTCTTAATCTAGAGTAAGGTTTAGGGATGCTTATTTTTTAAAAACAAACGTACCTTTCAAAGATCCAGTGAGCGATTTTAACATGCATTCCATCTTATAAACCCTGTAAGGTCAGAGGGCCTTTTCCTTGCCCATGCAAAACGTTTGTTTAAATTGTTTTTACAAGTGTTTAAAGACTCCGATGCAATCAGTACAATGTGTGTCTTCAACATCGTGTCCATTTGATATCCCCTTGTTTTGTCTGCAGTAAAATCCTGAAATACCTAACAAACAATTCCAAGAGTACACTTGAAAGCCATCATTTATTCAAACATTTACATCTTCCTAAAAGAGTATGAGGATCATTTAAAAACTGAGAATTCCCTAAGAGCTCAAAATGTTACTGTTATGAAGGTGTTTCTGTCCTTGACCTTTGAGTGCAAGATCCAACTCTTTGCCTCTTACATCTGAGTGCTGGAAGTATGTTTACTGTAGCTACGGATGACCTATGCTTATCCTACAATTAAGACACTTTAGTTAAAAAGAAACCAAGAAATAACCATCTTCAAAAGCATGTCACAGTACAGTGTCCCTGTGTTTGGTTTCTTTAAAGAAATGTAAGTACAGGGCTTTAGGAAAGCAACCAAAATATTTTTGAGATCATGTAGCATAATTCTGTGTGAAATCTCATCCACGATAAAATTGTTTGCTGTGGAGCTAGTCGTTTATACATATACATGTATGTCAATTTTAACCCCTGGATGGCTTAAAGGAAGTTGGAAACCATAACTTCAAAGATTAGCAGTGTTCTTAATAGAATTTATACAAAACTAGTGCAATTTGCAACTTTTGATGGTCATAATAGTCACAGACAGCTAGATCTCAGAGTAGGTTGTGATAAGTTGCTCTGCAGTGTTTGATCCACGCTAACTAGCTTGTTGCTTCAGTGTGTGATAAAGTGAGAGTTTGTTTGTAAACAAACCTTGGAAACACTGGAAGCTACATCCAGGCCAATCTGGATGAGAGATGCCATGGAATTGTTCTGATAGAAATCAAAAGCCTCACAAAGGTGCTGGTGGTGGTGGCCTCTTAGGTGTAAGCTGCCTAAAATGGTACAAGTTAATTACAGTTCATTCACATTTTCTGGAATAAGAAGTAACTACATTATCGACTTGCCTAGTTTTTATATTGCTCATATCAATATCATGCAAAAACATACTGAGTCATAGGAATTCTTTGAGAGCCAGCTACATATTGCATCCATCTTACAGACAACAACACAGGCAAATTAGAGTTCAGTCTTTAGAGCTGTAGGCATTTTCTACTCTAAAATACGGAAAAAATGAAAACTATCCAGTTTTTCCCAAATCAGTTATCTGGAAAAACCCACTCTACTTTTAACATAAATACGTTCTTTGAGTCTAGTTCAAACATAAAATTAACTACTAAAACAATCACAGTTCAATTACTGAGTTTATCCTTTTATCAAATTTACTATATAACAGATTCTAATATAGAATTCTGATTCAAAGGCAATAAATTCTTTCAAGGCATGTGCACACCCACAGAATGCAACGATGGCCATTTGCCTTTTTTCCTCTTAGGTTTGCCTGAAAAATCATTTGGTTTTGTCTCATGCTGCATAAACTTGCAGGATTCTATCCCTTGCTCTTGAAGCCTGGGCTGAATGTTGGGGTCTCCACTCCCCCTCAAAGTAGTTAAATTTTACTCACGATGCTGTTCTGTATGAAAATGCTGTCGATCATTGTGTGTTAAGTATGTTAAGATCATTGAGTGCTATTTGGTCAAATACAGTGCAGAAACCTTAGTATTGCTTGGCAACAGAAACTATGTTAATGATCAATTAATGACATTGTGGGAACAGAAGAGTCATTACTGCTCTGTAGAATGCATGACACTGTGGGAACAGAAAGGTAGTTACTGCTCTGGAGAATTCTAAGTGCTGTTTAGCTAACTATTAAAGTTAATTGTAATTGTATCAAAATGAAAATGATTTCTTTTTTAACCTGATGGCTGTGAAAAACTTTCCCAAAGAAAATGAACTTTAGCTGTCTTTATATATACATTATAAAGTTCTATTTAGCTAACTTGACTTCAGTTTTTTCAATATAATTTTCCAAAGCCAAGAAGTAAGTAATAAAACAACATAAAGAAAACTTAAGACTTTTTCTTTATAAAGCAGTCTCCTATTTACTTATATTTACCACAGGGATATGACTGAAAATGCCATCTCCATGCCTCTAAATATAACTTCAGGAAAAATCAGTATAACTTTTATTTAGCACTGCAAAAAATTCTAATTGCCCATCACCAGCCAGCTGATACCCAGACAGTTCCCGGGCAACAGCAGCCCTGAAAACCTTGCAGCCTGTTTTTAAATGCTAATCATTACATGATATGACATGAAATATCCCAGTGGTTAGTTGGGGTCAGCTGTCTTGGCTGTGTCCCTCCAGCTTCCTCGCTGGTAGGGCAGCATGAGAAGGCATCCCCAGCTGCTGGGTTAGGAGCTAGTTTGCCATTGTCTGTAAACTCCAGTTCCAGATATATACCTAGAAATTAAAGTGAAGACTAGAAGGCTTAGGTATGTAATGGTAAGTCAGAAATATTAGAGCAGGATTAGAGCTGGAGCGTGCAACAGTAATGAAAACCGAGGTCAGGAACTGGGACCCAACGATTTGAAACTTCTTCAAGCCCTTGAGAGGCAGGCAGCTTTATGTCTACTAGTGTGTTGCAGTTTGAACCTTTGGATGGGACAGGCTTCGTGCTTCCTTGGATGTGATGACCAGCTGCCCCAGGATCAATCATGAAGTTAGAGGGAAGCTTGTTGTAAAACGCGGCGGCTGTGGGATGTGTAGGGGTTAAGCACCCATCTGGGTTCAGTGGTCACATAGTGACGCTGCCCTCAGAAGTTTCTGGTTCTCTTCTGGGTGTCTCTTTTGTCCTATCCATCAGTGCTTATGCTAGAACAGCTGTGTTGCCAAGCGTTACACTTGAATTATTCAAGAGTTGTCTGCAGCTCAAAAAAATGCACATGGCTCCAGTGTCATGATTTAAAGCTTTGGAAAAAGTCTTGAACGCTCAAGTTTGTTTTGTAGGCTTTGGAGAAAAAGACTGTCTGATTAAAAATTCGCATCTAAATTTGTTAAAACCAGTATTTTAAATATGCTGTAGAATGATGTGTGGTGTGTGTCCATGTGTGCAAACTTTTTATCTTCTTATATGTACCTCATCTGAATTTCCAAGGCTAATGGAATGCTTTCCACCCACATTGCATTTGGTTTCTCTCAAAGTACATTTTAATTTCTGAAAATCATCCCATTTCCCTTTGACAAGAGCTTTTATCTCCTTGTTTTCATTTCAAAGAATTACCCACCTAGAGCACTTTCTGCAAGATTTAGCTTTCCAAAAGCTGTTTCTGAGAGAGGCTAATGGTTTTCCCTGGAGATTTTTCTCCCTAATGTTCCCTACCCTCACACAGAACAGTCTTATTATTATTTTTGGATGCATATTATGCTCTCTTTTGTCTTGGATATATCTGCATTGTTTATGAATATTTGGAGGAACAGGAGTGGGTTCCTCCTCCTCTATTCTGTAGGGAGTTTAAAGGGAGTAGACTTGAAACACCAAGTTTATGGGGTTTGTTCTAACATCTGTGTTTACTTGGCTTGTTTAGAGAGCTGTTGGTGCAGGATTGATCACAAAGTAGTACAGTTCTTAACTCTCAGGAAAATACTGATTTTTTCCTAAGCTTAATTTCGGAGTTTTTCTTCCTAAGATCAATTACTTGTGTAAATAAATTATATATAACTCAATAGTTGCAAGCATGTATGTACCATGAGCCAATTTAAAAAGTCACAAACAGACCAAGCCAAAACTTTAATGCAATTTCCTGAGTTTTTTGGTGCTGTCTGCTAAACATCATGTCACTCTTGTTGCATGAGGGGGAACACCACCATCCTGTACAGAATTAAATGTAAGCTGGACACCTGCTTTGTACTGCAGCTAAAACTAAAAAACCCATTCTATTACCTAATTACTGTGTCATCTTTTTAAGGACATTCTTATTAAGTTATATTATTTCTGAGAGATACTGAGCACTTAAGATAATGACTTGAAATGATGAAAAAATTGCTAAGGATGAGTACAAAGTTCTACTTAGAGTTATCAGTTGTAAAAACAGTATGGTAAAATCCATCTTGTATAGCATTTCTGCAGAAAAGGATCTCATTGTGAAGATGGACTTTAAAACAGAAAATGGTTTGATGATATATCACTGCAGAAACTCTTAAGTGCGTGCATAGAGGGATGTGTGTACTTTTATATTTTCTGTATATACATTGTACATGTACGTTTACTTATATTAAAATGTATGAGTATATAAAGATATTATGTCAAGAATATAAAAAATAATGTTCTAACTCTGATGCTAAGATCTCCTCTGTAGTACTATATTCAGGTTTGCTTCATAATGGTGTGAGCTACAAAGGGTTCAGAAAACAACATAATAGTTGACCAGAGAGCTAGAAAACCTGGCCTCTGAGGATGAGGAAAGCAGCCCTTAAACAGAGAAAATATATTGATAAGGGAAAGAAATTTTTTTTTTTCTGTCTTGTGAAGTCTGGGCTTTAGCAGCCCAGGTTGCCTGAAATATTTGGCTAGACAGAAAGGAGAACTCTTAAATAATGGAGAAGTTTAAGTATTGGAATAAGTCACCTACAAAAGCTATGAAGTCCTCATCACTGTAGAATTTTAAAACCAAATTAAACTGGTTCTGAAGCATGATTTTGAGAAAGCTGATTCTGCACTGGAGCAGCAGAACAGAATGTATTAGCTCCTAGCCCTGATTTCTGCCATCAACTGAGCTTTCAGCTGTCCTTAAAAATTTAGTTTAAGTTAAATCTGCTTGCTGACTCTCCATAATGGTGTCATAACTGATGAAAATGGTGGCTTCTTAGAAATCTGATTCTGACCAAATGTATTCAATTTAATGAAGAGAGTTAAATGACTAGCTCTCTTACAGGGTATCAAATTCCAGCATAGAAGTAATAAGTAAGTGGAGTAAGCAGGCTACTATGGGTTGCCTAAGTTTTAAGCTAAAGAGGAACAGAGTGTTTCCTGTCTGTAAAGGGAATTTCCAGAGAGTATCTACAAAATACTCATGAAATATTTTACTTCGTTTTGGTTGCTTCTAGCCATTTTAAAGTTACCTTGCAGTACCGGACCATGCACGTGGGGCAGATGCATTGACTTATGGCTGTTTCAGTTCAGTCACTAAAACCTACAGTGTGCTCCCACGCATCTGCATATTTCATACATGTCTGTGTGTTTCATCAAGGTCTTTGAGACCTTGAGATCTTAAGAACATAAGTTCCCTCAATTTTCAGATCACATGTTGGTTTAATAATCTTTGCAGACATTTATACCACCATCCCCCCAACATCTTCTTTAAACTACCAAAAAATTTTTGCAGAAGTCTTGAAGAATTCTATTTAGCATATCAGAATAGCAACCCACGACTTTCAGCTTTGCACTTCTGGCAATTGCTTGATGCTTTCTTGCACTGCATTGTTTTTGGTGCTACTTTTTGATAACCACTGGAAGACTTCAGGGAGTTTACAAGAAGTTATTCGTGTTCTTTGTAGCTTAGTCACTGATCATGTGATGTCAGTGCTCTGTGATTCACTTCTGATTCATTTCAAATTGTACTCTAGGTGATACAGTTGGAACCTGCATTTGAAATACAGACAGTGCTTATGAAATAAAGGCCTTTTAGACCTAGAAAAGCTAACTTTTCTTTCCAGCAAAATTCAGTTTGGTTAAGATATGCTTGGCATTCTTATTATTGCCTTATCATTACAATCATGAGTGGAAGGGAAGGTCTCAGTACAGCGATCTTCTCTACTGAACATATTCTTTTTGTTAAGTGTATTTACCACAGACTCATGGCCATCAGGACCTGGTGAGAAGCAGATAGTTTGCTCTTAAGGCCTCACTTAGTGACTTTGGAGTAATTTGTTTCTCTAAAGCATTCAAGGAACGAGAGATAATGAAGCTATTTCTAAATCACGGATTACAAGGAGTCACTCCCTGGATCATGCAATAGAGTGGCTGATGGGCCCAGATTAGAATGTTCATATCTTTGTGTGTTCTGAGTCTCACATAAGAAATGGAACTTTGGTAAATTGTAGTTTTTAGTGGCTTTGTGCTACTACATAGATCATAAAATACTTATCACTAACTCTCACTGTGTTTTCACTCATGGAATTAAATGCTGGAAAAGTATATTCAGCTTCTGCTTTCTTGTTTGTTTCTGAGGACATTTATTATAAATCTTAGTACAATAAGGGAATTTACAGGAGGAAAGCATGCAACCAGTTGGTTGTTCGTATTTTGCTGCAGCCAGACAAAGCTAAGGCTTACACAGTAATTTGCAGCTTTCTTTAATGTAAATTGACTTAACTGAAACACACCCATCCCACTTTGGTTAGTGTTCACTCAGTGGTTTTGCTCAGTAGGCTGTGTGGTTAGAAGCAAGGTATACAAACGGAAATGAAAAGGAGTCTTAGAGTTTTGAAACAAACTGCTGGGGGTTCAAGAGCATGCGGCAGAGGCATTCAGAGGCACTCCTGCAGCACAGTCAGGAAAGCCCTCTTACTGGCTCCACCGTTTGCACACAGATGCTTTACCGTAAACTTGTGTGCTGCTGCAGTTCCAGGCAGGCTTGTTGTTCAGCGCTCAACTGTACTGAGAACCTTTAGATTTCTTTTTGCAGAGTGTTTATTTTGTTTTTTAAGCCATCACTACTACAGTGTTTTTCTTTGTGAAGGTGAACCTTTTAGTTGGATGAGAGAACAGACAGCCCAAAACCTAGTATTGCTTTAATGTGTGCAAAATAATTGCATGTCATTGTAATGAAAGGTGTTTCGGTTGCAAGATAATTAGGTCTGGATGTGGTGAAGCATAAATACACTTTCATTATGTGTTAAAATGCCATAAATGTGTTGACCTAATTACTAATAGTAGGCAGAACATACTGTTTTTCTCTGCACCTTTGTGACATGAAAAAGCTAAAATGGAAGAGAGACCTTGTAGAAGACAAAAAGTCAGTTGGGAACCTGCGGCCAAGTGGTACCTGTGTTATGTCATAGCAGAGGATTTTGGAATACACACAATGAAAGTGCTAAGAGAGAGTGTTATTTTTTGTCTTTGTTGTCTGGAAATGATCTATACTGAGCACTTAGGAGAAGCTGTATATTCTTAATAGTACGTGTGCACATATCCATTTGGCTTCCAAGTTAAGCATATACTGAACTGCTTTCCTGCTTAAGCAGGACCTAGTGGGTGGAGCTTCTGGCAGAACACCCAAGTTTTGTCAAAGGATGAAAAACTGATACAGGCCTCTGTATGCAAGGCCTAAAGCAATTTTACTCTTCCTGAAGACACTCGAAGAGTACAAAATGCCAAACACTAAAGGCCCGAATAAGTATTGATTCTTGATGTCCCAGCCTTCTTCAGCAAATTTCCCACTTCTCTAGCTGAATAACTTGCTGGTTTGCCCTCAGTGCTCATTTTGTAATACCTAGGCAGTTTATATCTCAGAAGGATTCTTTCACTAAAGGAATGAAATTATGTGTGAATGCAAACAAGGAACACTTAAACTTTGATTCATGCTGTAAAACTGAGAACTTGTAGCATAAGCCAAAAGGCAGATCAAGAACTTCCTGTTACTTGGGGTCTCTCATTTATTATTATCATTACTGCTCTCATTTATGGGGCTGTGGGACAGGCAGACTTCCCCGTTGCCCATATTACTGAGGGTGGATACATTTGGTATCTTCCTGAATAAGGGCATGGAAATTCTCTCCCAGTAACTAATGTAGATTATCTTGTTTTGCAAATGGGCTACGTTTAATGTCCCATTTTGGTGATGTGCAAATTAAAGTGCCTTCTCCCTGCCTTCCCTAGCAGTAGATGCCATTTCATATGCTGCAAATCTAGTCTTTCCCATCCCTCTTCCATTTTGCCATATTGTGCTTTGCTTCTGTATCTTGTTCCTATTGCTTTTTAAAGAGATAACTACATTTATCCCCATGGAGGTTAATCTATTTTAAATTATTCAGAAAGATAAATTTTCTTCTGTGTTTGAAAGGGTGTCAAATTCCAATTCAAATTCCTACTTAGGGTCTCTTATGACAGGCTGTGGGAGAACATCGTCAGTTAATATTTACAAACACTTTCACTGCTGTTTGTTGCAGGAATGGAAACTTTTTAAAGTGTTTTGCTACTTTTCTCATCCTTGATGTTTTTGGAAAAAGCCCCACAAGACCGAGAAGAGATGTGTAGTCTAAAGACCCTCTTCAGCTGAAATCCTTGTAATGCATAGTTCATGTTGACATGCAGGACATTTAGGTCCACCACAGGAAGTATGCACAGATTAACCTCTGGGTTTCCAGTGTATGTTGTATCTCATTCCATGT
>VYZQ01027438.1:11943-35647 GCA_013400655.1 Mystacornis crossleyi | reverse complement strand
CTAGGGAAATACACAATTTTTCTTCTAAACAGTGTCACAATCACGGGCAATTAAAAAGCACTGACTGCATCTNAAAATATTCTTACATTACTGGTTTGTTGTTTTGTTTTGGTGTTTCGGTTTTTTATTTTAACTCCATAATGAACAGTACTAATTTGCTACAGTTCTTCTGGTTAATAAACATGGGACCCCATTTGATCTCCAGACTTTTCAGGAAAAATTACAGTTTTTTGAATTGGCCGTAAGTNATCTTCTCTCTAGGCTTAAGCTTTACAAATCAAATTTCACATTAGAATGTTAAGTACAACATGCAGCTCTCAGGTCAGTGTGACCGACCCGCAGGTCAAGGGCAGAGTGCTCAGTCTGCAGAGGGGTGGCAGGGGAACAAGGAAGAGTTAGGGAAGGTACTGGACCATGGAGGGGCAGGGGCAAGAGAGGTGTGGAGGACTGTTGCTGCAGGAAGTGGGGAATCCTGCCTTAGGATTTTTATGTCCACACACATTTCTGCTCTACTGCCACGATGTCACAACTGTGCAATGAAATTCTGACAAAAATCTACATTACAGCACATTAATTTGCTCTATTAAAATACTCACCTAAAATTATTCTAATTAATACTTAAATTGTTATGTTTTTCACTTCATAAAGAATGCATCTTTTTTTTCTTTTTTTTTTCTTTGTAAACACACTACAGTCATATTGGAAAATTTTGCATCAGATGCTATCCAAACAATAACAGCTGTTACACAAAAAGGTTGATAGTTGAAATTAAAAGTAGTGATAAATCACAGCACACAACCAGTAAATCACCACTGGAATAGTTTGCTTATAAGCACACAGAAAACAATTAACAAAAGAAATAGAATGGATTTGTAAAAAAGGAAACAAACTCCAGTATTTTTAGTAAAATGCAATAACAGCATATGTAACAAGGTGCACTTTACGTTATCTCAACATACCTTTGCAAAATCTACAGCCTGTTTCAAAATATCTCTTTTTAGGTCTTCTGCTCTCTTGGAATGAAAAGAATGACTTTGACTCTGGATGACAAATACAATTTCTTTTAATTCTGCAAACAAGAAAATAAGAAGATTTAAAGATAAAAGAAGATTTAGAGATAAAAGAAGTTATTTTCTGATGTGCTCCAAAGCTAGTGAGGACCCAGGTGTTTGTAGGAATCTGTTACACAGTAAGCTATTCCTTTAATTATACAAACATTTTGTGAAATAATAAAAAGGCATAATTTAACATACACACAACACAAAAATCTATACCAGCCCTTTTCAAGATACATTTATAAAAAGCATGGCATGACTGGAAGATGTGCAGCAGTTAAGAGCAGCAATATTCATGAAGCTGCTTTTCCTCCAGTACGCCAGCACTCCTAATCACTGGAGTTAAAAGGTGTTAGTCACAGACCAGCCTCTCCCTTCACCAGGAAATGCGTGAACATGAAACAGAAAAGTTGCTTCCCAAACAAAGAGTTTAAAATCCTACCCAGAAAGAAACATCAGATGAAGAGAAACACACGAGAACACTGAGTTGATACTNCAGACCAGCCTCTCCCTTCACCAGGAAATGCGTGAACATGAAACAGAAAAGTTGCTTCCCAAACAAAGAGTTTAAAACCCTACCCAGAAAGAAACATGAGATGGAGAGAAACACACACCAGAACACTGAGTTGATACTCTTATCTAATATGACAGCACCAGTATCTCACACGTGTCTTCACAGTGTTTAAAGGCATCATAACTAAGAACTTTAAACAGGAGAGAAGACTGCAAGAAATTTAAAAGAAAATAATGAAGTGGCTTTGGAAATGTTACTGCATTATAAAAATGCCTATTATAAAATACAAGTAGATGCTGAAGCAGGTAGCCAAATTTTCAATACTTCTTTCAAACTCTCAATACTTAGAAATCTTAGCAAAATGGGAAGATATGATCCCATTCAGAAGCAGAGCACAGCAGACAACAGAGGATGAGAAGATAAAGGGAAGAGGACAGATGCCTTTTCCAGAATTCTTAACAAGTTTGATCTATGCTGTAGAACTCACTCAAGACCATTAACTAAGTATCAATCAATGAGGAGGAGTAACACATGATACCACAGCTTCTGTTTATTGGGCCACAAAAGGCTGAACTTTACAGATACTATGTAGAAAGTGTACCAGGAAACTCAGAATATAACAACTTAAGAAGCACCACAAGGAAGGAAATTAATGCCCATGAGATCCGTACAGAATGTTGAAAACTGTGGAGAAGGAACAAAGTTCACAACAAAAAAAATTATATGTTAACTTCACAAATAGAGTAAAATGAGAGAAGAACAGTGGAACAAAGGTGGAGGAAAACTGTCCAAAGGAAAGAAGTAATCACAAGGAAAAAGACTAAGACTGAACCCATGAAGAAGGATCACAAGGAAGACATTGTGAACAGAAAGAGCATTTACCACAAATATCTGCCATAAGATTATAGGAAGATTGCTATGTCCAGGACCTGAGGATCGATTACATTGCTTTGTTCCTCTGAACAGTTATTTGTTAATTTAAACATACGACAGCTCAAAGCTGCTGTTAGATGTTTTTCTACTTTTCTCTCAATATTATTTTCCCTCAATTTATTAGCTTATTCATCAAGACACTGTCAAATTGTGTGAGGTTTCTGGTGATATACATTGTGCAGATGGAATCAGCATTGGTTTAGATACCAGTATTCATTTCACATTTTTCCCACACAGCATAGGAATCAACAGTGTCCATGCTCTGAACCACCAAAGAAACTGCTTAAAAATCCCATGCATAAGAAAAACTTCTGAATAGCAACTAATTGCTACCTAGCAAGATCTTTGCTAGATTTCCTGTGCAAAAATTAAAATCAGTGCAAAAACTGAAATTACACTTCATTGATGCTAATGAGAGTCAAAGGGCTAAATCTACATGCACAACACCAAAAAATCCACAGAGATAAAAAGCAAACACTCACTTGTTTTTATATAATTGCTATTTTTGTACCAATATATTTACAGATATGGAAGCATCTGAATTACACTTAGTTTCATTTGTGGTACATTTAACACCACCTGTGATATTCCACAATAGAATACTTTCTAGGAGTAAGATAACATCTACTTTGATGATTAAATCAAATGGAAATAGTTTCCTTTGCTACAGGTAGTTTAAAGTAGTTAATGAAAAGACATATCCAGTGTATGAAAATGTCAACAGAAAAGTTATAATATTAAACATCTAAATTGTTTCTCAAGCTGAGAAACACTTAACGGAGCAAGAGAAAGAACAGTCTTTTGAAAGATTAATATCCCAAAGTGCTACTGATCTGTGTATAACAGTTCAAAAGAGAAAAATGAAATATCAGGGGAACAAAGAACCATCAAGAACTACATTCTGTTTCAAACCCTTACATCTTACCTACAGAAATGGGTTAAAAAACTGAAAGAAAAGAAAAAAAAAAAAAACAAAAAAACCCAACCAACCAACCAAACAAAAAAAAAAAAAACCCAAACCAAAATAACTTTATTAGGCAGAGGCAAAAAATGATGTATTTCATCAGAGAGCAGTCCATCTAGTCCAGTATATTTTCTTTAACAATAGTAATAGGAAAGAGTACTCAGAGACACCACAAAATGTTCACTTTCTCCAGTGCTCCTCAAAACGCTAACAGCACTGACAAATATTCTATTAAGAAATGCCAGAAGACAGGCATAATTAAGCTGGGTCCTTTTAGAACAAGCAGAGCCCAGTCTTGAGGGTTTAGCAGAGTGAGAAGTCCAAGGTTACAGTGCAAAGAATGCAAGTCAGGTCTGTTAACTTCTTGCCAGAAGGACATCCGACTTGTCTTCAGAAAAGGCAAAACCCTGCAGAATTTTTATTCTCATTATTTATCACGTGTCCGGCAGCAAAAAATTGTTTTACCACTATTTTACCTATTAATGTTTGACATGCCTCTTAAATGCTTGCTTTTAGATATTACAAAGTTATTATAACTTGTTACAAGCAGCTAAAATAACCCTCCAAGCACAATTAGAGCCTAGCAGAATGGTAAAATTCAGTTTCATCTTAAATTGTTACAAGAAGAGTTACTAAGTATCATAACATTTTATCTCAAACTATAGTGCACTACAAAAAACAATTCACCCTTTTCACAGTGCAAGTGCGCATGTTCACCAAAAACTTAACGACAAGAACTTCAAGTACAATCAAAGATTTAGAATTTTCTGTTTGGTGAGACTACATGAACCAAGAAAAGGGAAAAAAAAGTATTTGTGAAACAGCACTATACTCTACTTACCTCTGCCTATTTTACTAATTGTTCTACTGTTTTCAGACTTCTAGAAGAAAGAAAGAAAAAAACACAAGTAAGAATACGCACAAAACCTCAAATACTTCTACAGAAAAACACTGGGATTCAAAGCACTCATCAGATTATAAATGTATACACAGAGGTTTTAAGTCAAAAACTAATATTAAATATAAAGTAAAATGTTATTCGTCATCAAGAACTGCAGCAGATATTACATGCTTGCACACTATTACTCATAAAATACAGCAAGAATAAGAAAAAACAGAGAAAATGCTTTTCCATGACTCAATTTATACCAGAGCTCTTTAAATTATCACTACCAATTTATTTTTTTATTACTATTATGTATCTCCTGAGCACTAAGTTTGGAATACGGAGTCCTACAATAAAAACACACATGTTCAGTGTGAAAAGCACATTCTTATTCATTTAATCTACTCTCAAGCTTCTATCAAAGCAAATGCTTAAAGGAAGACTCAAATGCAATTTATATCAAGACAAATATCAAAAGGTTGTTGCACGTAACATGACTCCACTGGAATTTACTCAGGTATCACAAACATTTGTGATGAAATTTTAACAGAGTGCTGAGGAAGAGACAACAGTGATGCTGCATTTGCATTGTTAGCCAGGAAACCAAGACACGCACATAAAAGTATCTTAGGAGCATATTCAATTGCTTCTAAGTAACGGAGATCGAGTGGAAAGGTGTGGTTTCAGAGAGAGAGGACTGGAGAAAGAGCTCTGCACTGCCTAGAAAACTGTAGGAAGGAAAATAGAGCCTTCATTTGTTGCACAATTTATCCCAGGTGACAGCATCCCAGTGGTTTGTCCACATGAAAAATCAAACTCATCTTTACTGATTGCATAAGAATGTTGTAGGATTTATCTTGGTTCAAGTGTTTTAAGACTTACAGACAGAAATGCCATACAAGGTGCTCCCCACTAATAAGCTCATATACAGTTTTCCTAGCCTTAAGCCAATTTCTATTTAGCCCCCTCCCTTTTTTTAAAATACCAGATCTGTGTAATCCTTTGGCTCTACTTGCATCCGGTGATCTTTCCTCTGACTTTTACAGAGATGAATAAGCTCCAACTTCCTTGGTAGCCCTTAGTAAAACCTTTTCAAAAATTACTGCAATTGCGTCCATTCTTATGACCCTTTTTCTGCTGCCTGGGTCAATAAAGTTGAAAAGATTTCTTATAACACTAATTTGTTTTGATATCTATACACAACACTGTCATTATAGCACAGTAAGTTAACATTCTAAGCTAACCTGTATCAGAAAAAAACACAGGAAGATTGATTTTCTGTGCAAACAAAAACCTATGTGTTTTGTGGTACACAATGTGAAGAACAAGCCATATGTACGGTTATTTTTATTAAAACACAAAACAATTATTGCCTGTTATATCTCTGTTAATATTTTTTTTTTAAGGTGGGGGGAATATATTTTGGCCTGGAGAGTTCTAGGAAGCACCTCTGACTTCATCTGAGGGAAGGTTTTGAAACTCTAAAATAGTAGGAAATCCTTCATCAATTATATCCTATATAAGAAGGATAACAGCTGGATTGAGACAGTAATGGAATTTAACGAACAGCAACCTATTAGTAATGACAACAGAATGACATTACCGAGTCTCCCAGATACACCGCGGCACATCAGCAGTTTGCAATAGGGACATTCTTCATTTAGAAAAATTATTGTAAGTATAGCAATCATCATCAAGACCAAAAATTATTTAGAAATAGGTACTTCTGACTATATTGTATTTGATGTCAGATCACTAGATCTAAATGGCAGCTATAGATTCTAACGCTTGAGTCATTCCAGTATTTTTATTTTCCCCCTTAAATTTCTTTTATACATACACAAATATCTGCTAAAAATATATACACATACAAAAATGGTAGTCCCAAGTCTGTCAAAGGACATGCATGCATACACACCTAACACCCATTACGGTATTTAAAGCTAGGGCTACCTCTGACCATTAATTCTCCTAATCTGTTAACTTGAAATTTCATACACAAGCTATGCTTGAGCCGTGACTTGAGTGGTAATATGTAATAATGCTAATTTGGCAGGAAAGCAGCCATTTCCCTCTGAATGTATTATATATTTAGCAAAACCAAGAAGAAAGGAAAACCTGTCTTTAAAATAATAAAGGTTATGTATTCAAAAACTTTCCTCAACAGCGATAGCACTAAGAACTTATATGACACAGAACAAAAAGACATCATATGACATTTAGTACTACTGAAGTCAATGATCAAAATAATCAATGCCACAGATATTATGCCTTCTCCTCTGGTCTAATATAGCTCATTTTATCATGTCTGTAAAATGTTCCTGCTCTAGCAATTAAAATTTATTACCTGCAGCACTGGTAGTTCAGTCTCATCTTCTGCACCTTCAGAAACTACACTTACAGCAAAAGCTGAAAGAAAAAACAGACTTTTTTTCGTATTACAGGAGCTCACTTTCACAACTGACAAAGTTCTGCAGCAAAAAAAAAAACCCAAACCCCCCACCAGCTTTTAGGTAGATTTCTCACATTAAATGATACTGTATTTGTAACAATCTTTGTGAACATGAGAGTCTGTTCTTACAGAATTTATACATTTGCTGCCTGACAATTCCTATACTGTCACTGAAAAAAACCACTCTTCTACATGAAGCCAATTTTTCTTGGCTTCAAGGCAATAAAATCCCTTAAAAAAAAAAATCTGTTTAGTCCAGTAGCTCGCTTGATAACAGCCTAATGTGCTACTACATGGGAGACCTGCAGTTCACTGTTTTTAGGTAAAGTTTGAATTACCAAAGCTTCTCTAGGAAACACAGAAACTGACAGGGGTGACAAAAATTTCTGTCAAAAGTGAAGATGACTATCACAGGCTTTGAATGCCATCTTTGAACAACAGTCAAACTTGTAAATATATGAGACCCAAATAAACATTTACAAAAAGAACAGGGACCCCACAGAGCTAATCTGCACAGAAGTAGCATTATCTTAAACTATTTATAGTGACACCACCTTTCCATACACTTCTGGTTTGTATTAGAAGAATAATCGTAAAACAGGTTCTGGTGTTGCTTTTTTTGTTGTTGTTGATGTAGTCACTTAATCAATTTGTCTCAGACTGCTCATTTGTAAAAGTAGTTCCATTTAACATAAAAAAGCCTTGCTAAGATTATTCTTAAGAAATCTTTTTCTTAAAAGTACTAAAGAGATGCAAATGAAAGTAAATTGTTACAATTTGGAAGGAATTCAAGATACTACTCATCATGGTCAAATTGATGGTTTTCTTAAAAACTGGGGCAGAAAACAGATTCAAGCGGATTGCCTCAATGCAAATTTAAATTATTTATTGCTTGAAATTGCCTTCAAAGTGAATTGTTGATAATGAATAGCCATTATCATTCCCTTGACACACTAGAAACCTACAATATAGGAGAGCAAGACAAGACTGTCCTAGGTCTAGGGAGCCCCATCTCTGAATACCTACATCCCTATGCTTTTCCAGCTGGAGAACAAATTTCATCAAGTGTCCAGGAGTTGAGGTTCACAATGACATCTCAGGTCCTGATTAACCTGAATCTCAAATCACACGACTAGATCCAGACATCATTCTAACACAGCAGACTCATGGTGCCCATAAATCAGAATCACAGAATATTCTGAGTTGGAAGGGACCCACAACTCTTAAGTGAATGGTCAGTACAGGGATTGAATCCCTGTTATGAGCACCAGGCTCTAATCAACTGAGCTAATCTTAAGGTCATTTTCCTCCTTTTCTCCCAACATAACAGTATTTACAGATTCAGACAAGGAATAGCTTCCCCTACACAAACCAGATCCACATCTTCTTCTTGACACAATCCTAATTACAAGATCAACACAAAACATCCTTATTCCAGGAAATGTATTAATTATGTAGTATTAACCTTAAGAAGTATCACCTCATAAATTCAGCTTATTCACAAGCCTAATTTTCAGTTTTTAATAAGCACCTGAGGAATGACACATGAAACCTAAGACAACTGAGACTGACAAGAGATGCTGCCTCTGTCACCACAGTGCACTCAATAACCCATGCCACTCTGCTCCTAAGCTTTATAAAATACTAACGCACATGATCCTTCAAACAAATCAAACAACAATCAGATCACCTATTTCACACTACATCTTTGAGAGCACAGATAAAGCTCTTCAGGGAATTAATCAAACAACCTACTCATCCTGGTATTACAGAACCACAGATTTGTTGAGGTTGGAAAGGATCCCTAATGGTCATTTAGTTCAACCCCCCAGAGCTGGATCCTCAGGACCTTGCCTAGTTAGGTTTTAATTATTTCCTAGAACAGACTCCATAAACTCTCTGAGCAACCTCTTCCAGTGTTCAATCATTCTTAGATTAAAAAAACCCCAAACAACAAAACAAACAAACAAACCCCAAAGAAAGAAGTAATTATGTTCAAATAGAATTTCCTGTATTTCAGTTTGTGTAAACTGCCTCGTGTCCTGTTAAGAACCAGAGTCTGGCTCTGTCTTCTTTACTGCACCCCATCAGGTTGGAGGACCTCCCTGAACCTTCTTTTCTCCAGGCTAAACAGCCCCAGCTCCTTCAGCCTCTCCTTGCCTGTCAGGTGTTCCAATCTATTAATAATCTTCATGGTCCTTTGCCGGACTCACTCCAGTATGTCCCTGTCTCTCCTGTACTGGAGAGCCCAAACTTGGACACAGCACCCCAGGTGTGTCTCACCAGTGCTGAGCAGACAGGAGGGGTCACCTCCCTTGCCCTGCTGCCAACACTCTTCCCACTGCAGCTCAGGGGGCTGCTGGCCAACTTTGCCACAATGGCACACTGCTGGTTCCCNACACTACATCTTTGAGAGCACAGATAAAGCTCTTCAGGGAATTAATCAAACAACCTACTCATCCTGGTATTACAGAACCACAGATTTGTTGAGGTTGGAAAGGATCCCTAATGGTCATTTAGTTCAACCCCCCAGAGCTGGGTCCTCAGGACCTTGCCTAGTTAGGTTTTAATTATTTCCTAGAACAGACTCCATAAACTCTCTGAGCAACCTCTTCCAGTGTTCAATCATTCTTAGATTAAAAAAACCCCAAACAACAAAACAAACAAACCCCAAAGAAAGAAGTAATTATGTTCAAATAGAATTTCCTGTATTTCAGTTTGTGTAAACTGCCTCGTGTCCTGTTAAGAACCAGAGTCTGGCTCTGTCTTCTTTACTGCACCCCATCAGGTTGGAGGACCTCCCTGAACCTTCTTTTCTCCAGGCTAAACAGCCCCAGCTCCTTCAGCCTCTCCTTGCCTGTCAGGTGTTCCAATCTATTAATAATCTTCATGGTCCTTTGCCGGACTCACTCCAGTATGTCCCTGTCTCTCCTGTACTGGAGAGCCCAAACTTGGACACAGCACCCCAGGTGTGTCTCACCAGTGCTGAGCAGACAGGAGGGGTCACCTCCCTTGCCCTGCTGCCAACACTCTTCCCACTGCAGCTCAGGGGGCTGCTGGCCAACTTTGCCACAATGGCACACTGCTGGTTCCCGATCAATTTGCTGCACGCCAGGACTCTCAAGTCCTTCTCTGCAACGCTGTTTCCCAGACAATGTGCCCCCCGTGTGCAATGCTGCATGAGGTGCCTCCTTGTCAAGGGCCAGACCTTGTATTTCCGTTCACTGAACTCAGTGTCCCAAGTTTCCTGTCTGCCCGCTTCTCCAGCCTGTTGAGGTCCCTCTGAATGGCAGCACAACCAGATGGTGCATCAACTGCTCCTGCATATTTTGTATCCTCTGCAAATTCGCTGAGGGTGCACAGCCCATGGCCCAGGTCATTAATGGAAGGTTAAACACTACTGGAGCCACCATGCCACTCATCAGAGCCCACCAAGTCAGATGGTTTTCTAGCCACCTCACTGTCCACATACAGAGCCCATGCTTCCATCAGTTTCTTATGACATTATAGGAGACAGGACTGAACTCAAGCTCCTTGATAAAGTTGAGATAAACAATATCCACTGGTTTCCCCGCATTCATAGAGGCAGTCATGTCATCACAGAAGCTTTTTGGGTTGCTTAAGCATGACTGCCCGTTCATAAGAACACAGTGACTTCTCCCAATCACCCTCTTGTCCTTCATATGCTTGTCTTGTCCTTCCCTGTTTGGTAGTGATACCCAGGATTATTTGCTCCACCATCTTCCCAGGGACTGAGGTAACACTGGCCAACTTATCCTTGCCCTTCTTGAAGACCAGGGTGATATTCTTCTAGCCTGGAGAAATCTCCTCCAGTCACCATTACCTTTCAAAGATTATCAAGAGTAGCCTTGCATTGTCAAACTCCACCAGCACTTATGTGTGCCTGCCATCAGGTCCTGTAGACTTGTGTATGTCCAGTTTGTTTAAATGATCCCTAAACCAGTCCTCCTCCAGTGAGATTAGCTTTTCTTTGCTCCAGACTTTCCCATGAGTTTCAGGGGCCTGGGACTTCTGAAGGTGAGTCATAATAATACCAATCAAGGCAAAGAAGGTTCCGAGTTCCTTGACCTCTTTCATGTCCTTTTTTTATCCCTGTCCCCCATTCATAAGAAAGCCCATTATTATTTTCCCTAGTCTCCCTTTTGCTGATAGACCTGCAGAAGCCCTTTTTCTTGCCTTTAACAAGTTGAATCTCTCACCAAATTCAACTCCCGGAGGGCCCTGGCTTTCCTAATTGCATACCTGCATTCTCAGACAGTGACTCCACGTTACTCTTTGGGGTGACCTGACAGTATTTCCATCTATTGTGTGCTTCCTTTTCATGTTTGAGTTTTGCCAGGAGCTCCTGTTTGTGCTTGTGGATCTCCTGCCATCTTCGCCTGCCTTCCTGCATGTGGGGATGGATCATTATTGTAGGAGATGAACCTTGAAAATCAACCAGCTCTGACCCTGTCACACAGTGCAATTTCAACACTCACACATATAATTTATTCAACAAATGAATACATGCAGTGAATGCTAAAGTCTCTCACTATATAGTTATTCTTATTCCCTGTTATTTCAGAAACGCAGCCTCCCCTTCTTTTCCAACATTTAAACACATTAAAATGACTTGATATCTTCTACATTAAATATATCAGGAAGACTTTTTCCAGCTAATACATTTTAATAAGACAAGTACTGTTCAGACTATTTTTAAACTACTGAAGAACCATTCACAAAACAGACTAACAGACCCTGAAGATACCACCAAAAAACCTCAGGAGTCTTCACTCAAGAGTAATGAAGCTTTTCACGCACCCAGAGCATATGAATTTATCTTAGCAACACTCTTCTACCTGATTAGCAAATCTGTTATGTACATCTAATTTGATAAAGCAGTCTTCAGAAGTTAGCTGCAGCCAAGACTGTTCTGGCTAAGCAACCTGATCTCTCAGCATGGAAACAAATATCCTCTTCTAAGGATTTACTGGGAAAAGGGCAGCAGGAGAACATGGTAAATTTATGGCCTACAACATTTCAACAAAGGGACCACAGGGTAGGTAGAAAATACTGTGCCTTGGCACAAGTGGACATCTCCAAGATTAATTCATTGACCTGCAATTCACTTCCAACGGGTTTCTGAAAAAGATGTTCCCAGGAATGGCACAGAAATTTTCTGATAGAAATATTCTAACTCCAGATATAGCTCATGGCCAGGTCACTTGAACAACACAGGCATAAATTCTCTACGTGAAGGACATCTTTTTGTTGTGTGCAAGGCATAGATGCACAAAGAAGGATGACCCATGTCTAGCAGCTATCAGATGCTGCTATCACAAAACAGTAACTTTTCAGGCTCAAACATCACTCTTACTTCAGACAACTGCAATAGATTTCTTTCAGTGTAACTCCCTAAAACACATTTCAGTCTCTGGAGCTAGAGGTACCTTTGAAGAATCCAGAATTTCCTCTAGTCCTTCTGTGTTTTCTAATACAATGTAAGCATACCTCAGTAGGACCACTGACTTACCATAGAGCACAGAGAAAATACATTGCAAGAAGAAACTTACTAGCTGGTAAAAGTTCAAGCCCTGTAGGTACCACATTAACCAAAAGACCAGGGTGATTAACTGCACAGTTTCTCACAAACAAAGCTACCCGAAGCAGAAAAAAATCAGCAAGGCACCATCTTAAATGCAACCTGTAATTTTGTATTTGTCACTTCATTATTTAATGCATTGTGTACTCTGAAGGTTGTTAACACGCGTTGTGCATTAACATCATGTCATCTGGCACAGCAGACAGAAGCCGAATGTGTCAATCGCTAGTCCTAACCTCCTTTTGCTAAATGGCCAAGAACTGAGGATAAGAAAAGGAAAGAAATATTAGAAAGACTTTAATGTTCTGTATTATCATCAGTCTTATTTTGTGTCTTTTGAGAGCAGAACTAAAATCCACTGGAAAAGCTAGACAACATTTTTGGAGCCATTCAAAACCTGGACATGTAATATGAGAATTCCTATTCAATTCAATTCCTTCCATTCCTATTTATTTTTGTCAAGTGTTCCCTTATTTCCATTAAAATTTTGGTAAGTAAATAGACTTGCTTATAATACTAGGAAGTAAAACTCAGTAATTATTTTCATTGTTCAGCAACCAAACTGCAGGAATACGTGCAGGATATAAAAATGGATGTAAACACTGCAGCATTAAAATACAATAAACTGGATAAATATATACAATTATATAATACCACATTTTCAACATATGTAGAGGCAATCCTTCCCTCAGTAATACCCTTTCAAGCATAAACAACTTCCAAACGTTTAAAATTATGTCCTTGAAGTGCAAATGATGTTCAAAACTGAGGAGTTAACTCTTTGCTTTTACAGACTAATCCACCTGAGACAGAAAAGCAACACTCCTGTTATATTCCTCTTTTACAGTCTGATTCAAGGTTGACTGACCCCAGAGTCGTTCCAACCACCTCACTGAGCTGTGGGTCAGTTTAAATGAGCTACAAAAAAGTAACAATTCTATGACTTAACATATGATAAAACTGTGACTAATAATAATCACTTCAAATAATGACAGCCAGTGATCATGTTGCACACAGTAGAGAAAACATTTTAAATAGAATTTCTTTATACTTCTAATAATAATTTAATGAGAGACCTATTTTTGTTTTGGTTGGGCTTCTTCCCCCTTCCAGGTTTTGAAAGAACATAAGATTCTACAGATTGATGTGATTCCAGAGAAAATCTGCACTGATGTTGTCAGTCAAAGAGATGGGATCTTCCATGATGAGACAGCCTGTGGGCACTATAAATTAGTTTCATGTATTTATATGCAAGCTTTTATAATATTTCTTCATTGTTGCCACCCTATCAGCATCAAAGACTCTGGTCCAGCCAGATAAGAGTGAATTACAGATTCTACAACACAAAATGGGGAAAGAGCAGGGGAAGGAGAAAAAGGACAGGGTGATGCAAGCAAATTTACAGCATCTGAAGCTTTTAATAAAATAAAAGCAACTACTTATATTTCTTTACACAAATGGCACATATGGGAAGAAGGCAGCTGAAATCCACTTTGAACCACTGAAACACCTAAATGAGTGCTGGGTACAACAGTGTCTTTATAAAAGGCAAGCAGAGAAAAACAGTAGAAGAAAAACCATCATGATCCCTTCTGATTGCCTAGAAGTTGCACCTTACAAAATCATCTGAATACATTTTCCCATTCTGTAAGCTGCCACCTGCAAGCTGGAATTTATGAAATTACTTAACTACTGACAGACAAGCTGTTTGCTTCTAGAGAAGGCAATCCAAATTATTTCTGTTTTCCGAGAACAAAGCTGATGGTTTTGCAAACTTACTATAAAGGCCATCTCAAAAGCATGGGTTATCTGGGAAAGGACGGACTCTGTAACGCAAAAGGGTATTAAAAAAGCAAAAGACAACCATGATACCGCAGGAAGCTTCAGCTGAATAAATTCCATACAAGCATTAATCAAGACCTATTAAACAAAAACACAAGTGTTTCCATTTCTGCTTTCTACCTGCATGTTTGTATGTATGCGTGTATGTACAATAAATACACATACGGGAAAAACTGAAGCTGCTATTCTCTGACTGTGATTACAACCCTTTTGAGGTTACAAGTGCTATAGCATCTTACTGGAGCAAAACTACTCATCCCAGAAAGAATGAAATGCAGCTTTAGGAAGAGCCGTAGATATCAGGACTGCTCTAAAAACCAAGCTGGGTCAGTGAAAGGAAAAGTGTTTAGCAGAAGAAAAACCAAAATATCACCGTTTTACTTTGCTGAAAACGTGATTTATTAGTACCAGTTTTCTCCTGCATGATTTTGATGCACAAGCCATAGCAGTGGAAGAGAATCAAATCCAAAGGCTCACAACAAACTGACAAGCCTATGCTGACAGAGACAGAAACATTCAGGAATAGAAATAATGAGAAACAGAACAGATGTAAACGTTTACCTCTGTCTCTTACACTCAAGCCAACAGCTCCCAACTCCAGGAGCCTGTAGCAACCCATACTACATACTGACATACTACTAATCCTTCTCCTTTAATCTTCTCCCACCTAACCAGACATACGAAAAACATCTCTAAAACACAGTAATATATGTCTTTCCTCTCGGCTGGCATTTCAGCCGGGCGGTTCTCCCTTTGCCCCCGCCCTGAGCAGAACACCCCGTCAGTGCGGCGCTGCCCAAATACGAGCACGAGTGCTCCGCGCTGGGTCCGGCCGGCTGTCCCACGAAGTTGTTCCCGATCCGAGGGCCGGTTTCCCCGGGGCAGGCCGTCCCTACCCGCACCCCCTGGCCCCCCACACCGCCCCGGGGGCGGGAGGCGATCCCGGCACTTCCCCCACAGCCGGGGCCCCACAGGGACCCCGCGCCGCCCGGCCGCGCTCCAGCCCGGATCGCCAACAAACTTCGGGAACAGGGACGCCTCGGCTCCCCCGCCCGCCTCCCCGCGCGGGGCGGGACAGAGCGGGCAGGAAGCGGCGGCGGCTCCGGCGCCACTCCGAGCTCTCCGTGCCCTCCTCCCTGTCATCCCCTCCTCGGAGGGGCCGAGCGTCCCGGGTCTCCTCCCTTCACCTCGCCATGGCGTCCCGGCCCGTCCCCCGCCACTCACCCCGAGCGCGGAGCGGCGGGAGAAGGAAGACGAGGTGGGTGCAGGCAGCGAAGAGGAGCCAGCGGCTGCAGCCGGGCTCCCGAGACATCTTGGCGGGGGCCGCTGAGCCGCACGGCGCGGGGAGGAGGCGAGGGGCACGGTGCGCCCGGCTGCCCGCCTCTGCCGCAGGAGCGCAGGCGAGCGGCCTCCGGCTGGTGGCGGTGCCGCCGTCGCCGCCTGCCCGCCCTTCTCCTCCTCCTCCTCCCTTCCCCTTCCCTCCTCCCGGCAGGACCGGNGCCCGGCGGCCGCCGCGCCCTCTGGCGGCGGCAGCGGGAGAGGCAGCGCCCCGCGGCCCCGCGCTCCCGCGGCTCCCCGCCCTCCCGGGGGGCTCGTCACGGGACACCCGCCGCTCCCGGCGACAGGGAGTGAGCATCCTGCCCGATACAATCCTGGTAAGCACAGCTCGCCTAAGCCAGGAACTCTCCTTAACCATGCCTCGGAACGGGCTTCCCGAGGAGGTAATGGAGTCACCGACCTTGGAGGTGCTTAAGGAAAGACTGGATGCGGCTCTCCGTGCCGTGGTGTGGCTGACATGGTAGTATTCAGTCATGGGTTGGACTCAATGATCTCAGAGGTCTTTTCCAACCTAATTGGTTCTGTTATTCTGTGAAATGTTACCCACCACTCCAACAGGAACCCCATCCACCAGAGCAAGGGACCTAATTCATCTCTAAAACAACCCTCAAAAACCCTTACCCAAGAAAGTACATGTCACATTCAGATATCCTTTCCTAAATTGTCTGTGTGACCAGAAGTGGGGACACGGAGTGCAGCACGGAATACAGCCATGTGACCTGGAGCAGAGCCTTGGCACTGGAGACTCCACGGCTAAAGAAGTGCAGACCTGGAGCTGCGCAAAACTGGTTTTAGGGGTAAGACAGAGGACAAAGTAGAATCTAAAATGAATATATGTCATGATACAGACAGTAAATTTGGATGTAACAGAGCCACAGACCAGTGAAGAAAGATCAAGAGTTTGAAACCTTGTTAGCAAACAAAAAATGACCGCACATGAATCTGCATGGAAGAAGGAAGGAAGAAACCATCCACAGGAATGTCAGATTTGTCCTAGTGAAGCACTCCACATGCTGACAACTTGCTATAACACCCCCCCATACACCCCAGAATTAAACTGCTGTCCTTCAGACCCATGGAAGCCACAGAAAGGCAAGCAGTGATAGGACTAGAAAACCAGCAGTGTGTAGAAAATTTTCAGTGCACTGTTATTTTTCTTTTCTGGTAACAATTAGATCTGTATTAATAATTATTAGAATTTCACATTTCAACTACAATAGCAAGAAACAAAAAATTCTTGCTGTCTAACATATAAGGCGTGCTTCCTCTTTGCTCTTAAACATGATTTTGAGCGTAACACCTGGTGCCCTATGCAACAGTTCCTTACATGCTGCGTACACATAAACATGAATTCCAGCCAGGTCTATTTGTACACATTTTTTCTTCAAATATCTTTCACAGAGACCCTTCCTAACAACCCAACCATTCAGTATGCACTGACCTCACTGGAGACAAATGGTGCAGTGTCCAAGTCAGCCATAAACTATTTTTAATCCAGTAAGGCCAGCCAGTTTGGATCTTTCTTCAAAACTCTGCAACCTTTAGATCTATGGCATTATTTTCCTGACAGGTCAAGTGGTTTCAATAGGACACCCTAAATATGCCAGAGAAGTGATTGTGAAGATGAATGGAAACCTTTTCACAGTGATAAACGCTCACTCCCTCTGCAAGTTCATTGAGCAATCTATATCACAGTAACTTGGTAGTAGACCTCACATTTACCTTTAAAACTATTGCAATATGTTAGCGATATATGTTAGAAATATGTTAGCTAGACTTCTTTGGAGTACTGAACTTGCTTTATGTATTTGCTAAACACACACCCCCTGATGGCACAAGAGAAGGGAAAATGAGGCACAAGTGTGAACAACAACAGCTTGTTACTTGCCTTACAGAACAACTGCTTGTTGCTGACATTCTGATTCACTAGATAAGTGAGTGGCCTCAAGAATAATAATTCTGATGCCAATTAAGTAGAAACTTACATACTATTTCTCTCTCTGATTTTGTGTGCATGTTCATCATTGCCAGGAAAAAAAAAAGAGAGAAGTAAAAAGTTATCCTTCCATTTCTAGGACTATAACAATATAAAAGATAGGAAGCCTTTTGCTTAACATGTATATCTGCATTTGCTTGGTTTTCCTTGTAAGTTTCAGGAGCATTTACCACCCTTTCTTCCATTTTTCCATTCTGTGCTGGTTTCTTTAAGTATTCACATCACAGAGACCATGTTAACAACATCTGGGATAAACATAAGACTTTTCACCTTCAAAGTGGTTAGGATATACCCGTGTTCCAATGTTTCCCCAAGCAGCAAGTCTGTAAAGAAAAAAAAACCCCAAGCCTTTTGCTGAGATGTAGTAAGTGTTTTGCCTTGTCACAAATATAAGAAAAATTCCATTGTAACGACCCCCAAGAAATACAGAACTATACCATGAAACCTGGTGTTCTCCAACTGTTAAGAATAATAGCACTTAAGTGTTTTAAATCTTATATTTAGGGCTGTGAGGAGGAAGTGGAAATAGCGCTTTTTCTTGAATTCTACTCTACTTACATACTCAGATTGTGTTTGTTTGTGATACTAACTACCCCACTGAGAATTTCCATCTCAGGAAGGTTGAAAATAATGAACATTCTGTTAAGAAACACAGAGGTTAGAACACCACCAAGCCTCCTTTCTTTATAGTATTACATGTATTTTAGATTCCTAAATAATACAAATGTAGCACTGTTGCTGTCCCACCTCTCAGATTTAAAAGAGGGGCTGCAAATACAAGTAAATACTGTTGGATATATATAGGTAAAGTTATGTGTATCAAATGCAAAGGCTGGCTTGTGATTCAAAGGTAGTTTTCTCTTTGTGCAGGCACTGCAGCAGTGCCTCTGGATACTCTGGTGGCTCTGTCATCTCTTTCTATAGAAGGCCTATAATATGGGAAAACAGAGAAATCATGAAGCAGACACAACAGCAGTTACTGAGTTAGAGAACTTGACTGCAACTACTTTGTTCTTTTAGCCATATGAGAAATATTTAATCCAAGAATGACAGAGTTTTCATAGTTTCTTTCAACAGATGGGGCAGGAAGACCTTTCTGTCAGAGACAGGCCTGCAAATCACATGAGTTGAGTTCTGTTCCAGCTCTGCCTTGGGCTTCTGCAACTGGACCTCTCTGTCCTACTCAGGAAGTTACATAAGGAGGGGCATAACTTTAAGTGATGACTAACCCTGTGGAAATGAGCAAAATCAATCCAAATGAGTTCAGAATCACAATTACTTTTTGAATCACAACATACATTTGGAAACAGTTTCTCAGCTTTCAGCTGCTCAAGGCAGTAATTCAATGACAGTTCCAGTCCATTATTGTATACCCTAATATACTGATACCCTGGGAATACACCTACATTTGTCAAACACTAGGCAGTGAGCTCGAGCATGGGAGCTCTGATACTCTGCAGTGCTCAGATCTGAACTACACTCCCTAGTCCCCCTTTGGACCACTCTAAACAGCACTCCCTGGGAGGAATCTGCAGTAGCAGGGAAAGCTCCCCGCACTCGAGATGTGACTCGGTCAGTGACACTTGGCCTGGGACTTGCCCCATCTTGCTCAGGAGAACTGATAACATTGCGGTATCAGCACGTGCATGCTGTAAACCTGACAACTAGAACACTGAGGGAACTCAGCGCTCCAGTCAACCCCTGTGGCAGCCCACAGTGTAGTCTAAGTTTAACCTCTCTTCTTCCTGGGTTAACCTGGGAAGTGCTTGCTCTTAATTAAAATTTGAGGACTCCATTTAAGCTAAGTCTTAGAGCCTTCAACCAAAGCTTTATAGAGAACTGGTGTGGGGATGTAGCAAGGAGTCCCAGGAACAGAGTTCAACCAAGCGATTTTTCATGATAGAGACTGCTGTTATTAGATTACACACTCTCTAGAAAGGAGCTGGAAAAAAACTGGGCATGAAGCAATCAGTCCCGGATTCTTATAAGATTGTAAAGATGGATCAAAGACAATTCCTTTCCTATGGGGCAGTAATGAGTGCTTAATTGTCTCTACCAGTCAGCTCCTCTGTCTTCTGGCAGAGAAACAGTGAAAATACCTTCTGCAGCATATCTTCTGGATTGTCCAAGAGGCAGAGTACATACACTAAGGGGAGGGAGCAGGACACAGGAGTTTCAACGTCTTTGAACCGTTACAGACCAAGCTACAGAGAAGAAACAGAAGATCTATCAAGCTGGGGAACTTGACACAGGTCCCCAGAGTTCAAATGATGATATTATGAAATGCTTCTGTCTACTGTACTGCGCACAGTCAAGGAGAAACTTGTATAGGCAGATGTAGAGGACTGAAGATTTTCAGTCTTGATTATAAGCCAAGGGCATGTTGCCCACTCCCTTGGTCAAATGAACAGCTTGCCTGAAGAGCTGTCAGACTTGATGCTCTCTCCTGTTTGGTCTCCTGCTGCTTCCATCTGACACACAACTACCTCTACCAAGCACATCTGAGCTCTTTATATTTTCCCTGCTGAAATGTAGCTATTTAAAAATGTAAAATATTAGTCCTAAACTACCTGCTACTGTCTTTTAATAAATTAGTGAAAGTATTACCTTGTCAACTGAAAGTCAAAGTATAGATAAACAATAGGGAATGTAACTGAGCAAAATCATGTATGAACAAAATACTTCCATATGCTTTAAAGAGCTTAGTGGCTACATTAACTACTTTCCCCAGCTTCTAATTCCTACAAGAAAAGAAATGGTGGTATAAAGAATCATGTACCTTTCTCAACTGTGTACTAAGTCATAGTCGTAGGGAAAAAAATAAGGGAAGCTGTTCAAGGAACACTGAAGCGGGTGGTCAAATAATATTCTATGAATTTGTCTCTATCATTTCTGCTGGTTTGATGAGCTGTAAATATCATGATCACTCAAGCACTGATTAACCTGCATCAGCTCCTGCAATTTGTGCCTCGGAAAGTCCCATGCCTCAGAAATAGCTTCCAAATATTTTGTTTTGTCTTATTTGTCTTATTACATCTGCACTGTAAAACATGACAGTTCAGAAACCAACTCAAACATTGTTATGACATCCCAATTTGGCAGCCAAAAAAAAAAAAAAAAAAAAAAGAATCCCTGAGAGTGGAAGAGACAAGTAGTCACAGTAATATCCAGAGATGCTCAGACAGCATGAAACATCTTAATGAGGCTTTAGACCCTGGAAAAATCCATCCTATGCGATGGTGACACCAAAGACTTTGGGATATATTTGTCTTACAGATTTTTATGCCAATAATCTCAAGAAGCACAGGGGCTGTATACTTAGATGTGAGCACTCTAAGCAGTGGCAGGTACATAACAGCTAGTTTCTTCAGCTGAAGCAGTTTTCTTTTGAACCAGCCCGGGTGTGCACAATAATCATGCCATTGAACAAGCAGAGTTGGAAAATCGAGCCACTTCAGAAGTAGCTTTGAGCTGGGTGTTGGACCAGATGACCTCAAAAGGTCATTCCCAGTTTAATTACTCTCTTATTCTGAGATGGTAGGGAGATTAGAAAAACACGTGACGCCTACCTGACACATACCTGCAGACAAAATCAGTCAATTTTGGATATGTAAACTCACTCCAAGCACAGAAATCGGTATTTGCTGCCTGTTGGGGCCTCCTACTTAGACAAAACTGCAGTTTAAAGTCATTATATCAGTCATTATTAAAGGTAACATGATTCAATTCTGAGCTTGCCAACCATCCTTACTTATGAATAAGTCACCTAACAAAAATCCCTTGATATGAGCAAAGCCACAAGAAGTATCTTCTATGCAATAAAAATAGATTTGCTTGCCTGAAAATTACTTCTGCATCCTGATCTTCTCCACTCAAAGGTGGATATCTGCCTTGTCCTTCTGAGTGACACAAGGGGAAACAAGGGCTGAAGTAGTTAACCAGATGAGGCTCTTATTGATCAAAACTTACAGGAGGAACCTGAGAACTCCTCATTCTAGAAATTTTCAGTTATGGTGGCCCTTAGGAGTCATTCCAGCCCGGTGTCACTTCAGAGCAACTGCACTCATCGCAGCCTGTATTAGCCTCAAAGAAATTTTAGATTATATCCACCAGCAATTGCACCCTTAGGACTATTTCATTCTGCTTTTGATATGGAAAGTCAAATAGAACTGGATCAAAAAACCACAGGATGCCACATGCGGTACAGAACCATTCAAATATAACAACATCAAGTCAACATGACACAGGGGAACTACAAAAGTCAAAAGAAGTTTAAGAGTTTGATTGTGACATCATACAGGAAAACATTGCCCAAACCCTCAAAATACACAGTTCTAAATCAAAACCAGTCAGTTAAGGGTCTGTAAAAACTGTTTTGTGGCCAAGCAGTATGGCACACTGGGCAGAACAGCAATACCAAGTTTTTACATATCTCTACGGAAAACACAACCAATCCCAAGAAAATGAACATGACATACACATAAACCTCAATAACAAGCTTTGCGTAGACAGCATGGAAAAGAACTAGTTTGCTGAATTTTACCTAAAAAGCTGTAAAAACTTGGTGTACTGGGTCTGGCCAGGATGGAGTTAGCTTCCTTAATAAGAGCCCATATGGTGCTATCCTTTCCCCCAAGTTAAGCAGGAAGGTGTGAGAGGACCCAAACTGGCCAAGGGCATATTCCATATTATACAAAGTTCTGCTACCCAGGAGAAGCTGGGTTAGAAGAAGGTGTGTGGCCTCCAAGGTGGAGGTCTGGAGCTTGGCTAGACACTGCTCTAAGGGGTGGTGAACAACTGCCTTGGCATCCCTTGGGTCTTTTCCCTTCTTTTTCCTACATTTATTAAAGTTTCTTTATCTCAATCCACAACTTTTTCTCTCCTTTTATGCACTGTCATGCTGGGGGAGGAGGAAGAGTGAGGAAGTAGCTGTGGGGTGCTCAGCTGTTGGTCAGGGTCAACCCACAACAGTTGGTAACAATCTCTTCTAAATCCGTGACAATCTGATCTTTCCATCACCTTTATTTGGCAGTGAATTTACTGTAACAGATTGTGGTCTGAATAGTAAGCTTGAAGGACAAACTATTGTTTCCAGCAGATTTATCTACTGCAGAATGTACAGTGTTAAAATCATGGGGTGGAATTGAACAGGAATTGGAAAGAAATTTGAGGTTGTTTCATAACTGCTCACAGCGGGACCCAGGCCACCACCCAACCATGGAGACACCAGAAATCAAAAGTATCTTTCAGTTGCACAAGGCATTGGCTCCCAGTTCCTGGCTGACACTGAGCTTCCAACCTTCTTGTAGCCAAAGGGTACTTCCTTCTTTTAATTTTAGGACATTATTTCTCATTATATCCTTAATGGACCTAGAGAAAGTCCTTACATAATTTTTCAGTACTTGAGAAATAGTCTCATGTTTCTTTTCCATTTCTGTTCCCACTAAAAAGAATAAAAAAGTAGAATGCTTCTGACGTTAGATCACCGGTCCTTGCCCATTCTCAGAGTGTATCTTTAAAGCTTCTCTCTCACTTTTCAGCTCTGAAACTGAGTTATCTGTTACTGCAAGTTTATTTGTGAGGCTCTAGAAGAAGAATGAAAGGTCTTGAACTTAAAGAACTGCACTGCAATCAGTTCTAGAGGAATATGAACATATAAAGCTGGTCAGATTATGCACTACAAAGAGATAATCCAAGAAATGTATTTTAATGATCTGCTCTTTAATTCTGCAGTTGGCTCAGATTCCAGTGAATTCATTCCTTACAAGGCTTAACAGTGGAAACTTTGACAAGTAGCAGGTTCATAAGTTGTTTACAGCAGATACTACTGATACATTATTTGATATTGTTTCTGAAAATGCAACTGGTTGGCAACATTTTCAAAGAATAAGCAATACTTCTATGCAGATTTCTATTTATGCTAAACTTCTATCTTTAGGTTGAACAGCCAACATATATGGAAACAGGGTTGGGGGTTTCTTTAATCCAAATTTTTTTTTAAAAAATCACTATTATTCTTACAGCTTTCATCAGAATGCCTTCCCCCAAGTAAGTTAGTACTGATTCACGGAACTGACAGTGCTCCATGAGACTGTATGAAACAACGTCAAAGCTCAATTCTG
>VYZQ01027438.1:0-11494 GCA_013400655.1 Mystacornis crossleyi | reverse complement strand
CTTTTTCTCTCCTTTTATGCACTGTCATGCTGGGGGAGGAGGAAGAGTGAGGAAGTAGCTGTGGGGTGCTCAGCTGTTGGTCAGGGTCAACCCACAACAGTTGGTAACAATCTCTTCTAAATCCGTGACAATCTGATCTTTCCATCACCTTTATTTGGCAGTGAATTTACTGTAACAGATTGTGGTCTGAATAGTAAGCTTGAAGGACAAACTATTGTTTCCAGCAGATTTATCTACTGCAGAATGTACAGTGTTAAAATCATGGGGTGGAATTGAACAGGAATTGGAAAGAAATTTGAGGTTGTTTCATAACTGCTCACAGCGGGACCCAGGCCACCACCCAACCATGGAGACACCAGAAATCAAAAGTATCTTTCAGTTGCACAAGGCATTGGCTCCCAGTTCCTGGCTGACACTGAGCTTCCAACCTTCTTGTAGCCAAAGGGTACTTCCTTCTTTTAATTTTAGGACATTATTTCTCATTATATCCTTAATGGACCTAGAGAAAGTCCTTACATAATTTTTCAGTACTTGAGAAATAGTCTCATGTTTCTTTTCCATTTCTGTTCCCACTAAAAAGAATAAAAAAGTAGAATGCTTCTGACGTTAGATCACCGGTCCTTGCCCATTCTCAGAGTGTATCTTTAAAGCTTCTCTCTCACTTTTCAGCTCTGAAACTGAGTTATCTGTTACTGCAAGTTTATTTGTGAGGCTCTAGAAGAAGAATGAAAGGTCTTGAACTTAAAGAACTGCACTGCAATCAGTTCTAGAGGAATATGAACATATAAAGCTGGTCAGATTATGCACTACAAAGAGATAATCCAAGAAATGTATTTTAATGATCTGCTCTTTAATTCTGCAGTTGGCTCAGATTCCAGTGAATTCATTCCTTACAAGGCTTAACAGTGGAAACTTTGACAAGTAGCAGGTTCATAAGTTGTTTACAGCAGATACTACTGATACATTATTTGATATTGTTTCTGAAAATGCAACTGGTTGGCAACATTTTCAAAGAATAAGCAATACTTCTATGCAGATTTCTATTTATGCTAAACTTCTATCTTTAGGTTGAACAGCCAAAATATATGGAAACAGGGTTGGGGGTTTCTTTAATCCAAATTTTTTTTTAAAAAATCACTATTATTCTTACAGCTTTCATCAGAATGCCTTCCCCCAAGTAAGTTAGTACTGATTAACGTAACTGACAGTGCTCCATGAGACTGTATGAAACAACATCAAAGCTCAATTCTGCACTTTTGCCTCAAATACAGACATAAAGTAAAAATTAATGGAATCTCTGCATTTCTTTTTACTGGCTCATTCGCTTCTACAGTAGTAACCACTGTGTGACTCCTCAGACAATTTTCAAAATGCAGTCTCTGAGAGTTTAATTAATCTGGAGACAAAATACTATTAGTTATCTACTGAATACTTCGCTCTGTACAATAAATTTAATGAACTCTGGAAAAAAATTCATATCAGTGTAAGGAAAGGTGGTTTTGTTGTATATTTTTATACCAGTCTCCTGATTTGGAGCAAAGTTTTTGTATTTGCCAGGAAGCTCAAGGCCCAATTAAAAAGACCTAAATACATCTTAAAAGTAAACCTAGACCATACAGAATCTTGACCATACAGAAACACATATTGGTATCTGCTACATCAGCCCTACTATGGACACAAATCAGCTCTTAATTAAAAAATCGTTTCAAACTGAATTTTATTCAAGACAGTAAAACACACAGGTGCTATTCCTGCTTTTTGCATTAGTGTACAGCTTCATCACAGGCTGGCTGGTGCACATGCACATGAAAGCAGTTTGGCTGTACAGAGTATCTTTCCATTTCAGCACTTGAAATCAAAACACCGCTTCCCTCAACTGAGCAACATCACTTCTTGGTTAAAAATCCATTACTATTTAAAGCAAGATGATGACTTAAAATCAAACTAAAAAAAGAAAAAAAAAGAGAGAGAAGAAAGAAGGCAACTAGTTCTGTGTTCTGGCTTGCCTTATATAGTTATGCTAAAGGAAAAAAGGAGCTGAGCCAACATTGTGAAACTTAGGCTAGAAGGCAGTTATATGGCTTATGTGAGGCAATGGTGCCACCCAATGTCCAGAAGTTATACATAAATTTGTTTCTCTTTATTGATCCAAGAGCAAAAAAAAAAAAACAAACCAAATCCAAACTCAACAAACCAAGTGTAACGTTATTAGTAATCAAAACGGTATGCGAAAGCTTGGCTCAGGCATAAGATTAACAGATGTGGTAAATTTCTGAGCAGGCAAATATTTCTTTAGTTTCAGCTTGAATTCTCTGTAAAATGAATGTTAGCATAGCCCAGGTAAATCCATTCAAGCTGTCAAAATACTTCTACCAACATTTTCGTAAGGTCCTCGTTATTATAGCTTCTCGCTTTTTGAGCCCATTAGGTTGGGGCCTCTCACAGGGATCAGTCTTCAGGATGTTTCAAGCAGTGCAGTACTATTACACTACTAAAATGGAAATTCATGCACAATAATCAAGTTTTGATACACAGATTCATCCAGCCTTGTGTTCAAAGGCAGTAACTTTTTAGAAAGGCACCTGTAACTATAAACAAAGAGTTTAAAATACTGGAAAACTTTAGCAGGAGATCATTAATGACAATTACTGTTAGAAGTGTACATCTCACTTTTGTTTGGAATTTTGCCCTCATCCTTTTACTAGAGGAACATTATGTGACTGCTTCTGAAATAAAAAAAAATGCTCTAATGAGCATGTATCTCTTTCTTGTGTAATTCTAAGTGTATAAGTAAATGTAAATGTTTATTTATACCACTTTGCAGATCATGTGTCCCACACTATAAAGCATTCTGCCAACTCCTGGAGCTATCTTCAACTCTTCCAAATCATCTATATATGTAAATACAAAATTACACTAGGCAAGTCATGCATACTCACAAAAGCAGTGACATCACAAAAAGTGTTTTTGTATGCCTGTATTAAAACATTTTGATATTTTTTCAAATATTACTCCTTTCTATGTACTTGCTAGTTCACTATGCAACTATGGGTTTGTGCTGCCTTATTTTCACCATATTCATAACTGAATCTTATGGTCACCTGATAGGTAAACAAGCTCCCTTCAGAGGCCTTTAATTTTCAGAAAACATGTAATATTTTTTAGTCAAGCATATTGATCTTTTTCTTAAAAAACATAAATCTGTGGTTTTGGATGCACCACCTTTGCAACATTCCTTGAAAAGGAAGCAATTTCACCTATGAATCACTCAGCCTGTTGGTTTTTAACTCTCAGTATTTCACCTTCCATCCAACAGATTTTTATAGCTTTCATATGAAAACAGTTTGAAGTTTTCAACTCTCAGAATACATTTTATTAATAGATTTATGTTGCAGCATGTATAAGATAGACATATAATAGTTAATATGCTCTAAGTATAGTTATAGAGGTACTATAAACAAAGGAAAATTTTATATTCCTCCATTTGTGGAAATTGTTGACTTCATGCGAATGAAAGTGGGGAAATTTTAGAAAAAAAAAGTGTTTGATTTGTGTATGTATAGACACGGTGCAATGCACACATGCTTTTAAAAGATGCTTTCTTACATGTACTTTGAAAGCATGTTTACTGTAACCTGAAGTGTGTATACATTTATGTTATTAGTTATCTTTTCATGCTGTCCAGGCCTATCTGCTCAGTCAGTAGATTTTCTGAAAGTTACTGGAAAAGAAAAATAAATTAATTTCTTAGTGTCTGGACTGCAGATCCTGAGGCTATATTGGGATTTTTTTGTTTTGTTTCTTTTTTTAATAAGTAAGAATCTGAACAGTCTTTGAAGTGCTTTGGATACTTTCTAGTGAAAAAATGGCTTGGATTACTGTCAGAAATTCATACAAGTACATGTCATACTAATAATGTGAGTGATATTTTTAAAACAATCTGCCAATGTTGAAAGCACAAGAAGTTTGCATAATCTGTGCACATCTAATTAGCACTGAGTCATATAAATGATACATAATGATTTGGCAGCATATTGCCAGATGGTTTGCTATCAGATCAAGTAGTAATAACTTAGCTTGTTTATTTCCATTCCCCTCATCCCTTATTTTCATTTTCATCCACTTTCATTTCTCTACTTAAAAATAACTTTCAGTTCCTTTCATTTCATATACAAAAACCAGTCAAAACCCCACTGATTTTTTTTTTTTAATCCAGGCTGCCTAAGGAGGCTTTGCAATCCTTCTGATTTTAGAAGTACATTTATTTTATTAATTGCACTTAGGCATCGGAGAGTTTATACAACCTAGTTCCATATTTACTTAAAAACCATCCAACTCTCCCCTTCTTCCAATTAGTGATGTGCAGCTGGTCAGCTATATTAGTTTTGTTTTGCATCATAATCATATTGTCTGATTTTCTTGTTTAAAACACATCTTGTGTCTAAGCAACAGGAGACGAGGTTATGAGGGAATTATAAACATATAGTCACTCAAAGTATTTGACATTCCTGAGCACTCCAGGTTTAGTACTATTTGATTGTTCCCGAACTCCATAATTTTGGATCTTAAAACATTTATGGAATACTTGCCTTCCTGTGCCAAGTTTATCAAATACAAAGTAAATAAAGTGTAAACGTTCTTTTTCCTAAAATCTTAACATTTTCCAGTAGGACGATCCAGTTGTTCAAGTGAATGGATGAAAACATCTGTACATCCAAGGGAATAGAACTAAGAAGTTCACAGTAACCTTGGCACTGCAACTTTTAACTTACCTTCTCCACATTCGCATTGTTTCAGTCTTAATTTGCTTTTCTAAATACAAAAAAAGCTTAATCAGCATCAAACAGTAATGGTAGTTTCCCAGCCATCAAAGCAAACACTCACAGCTACAGGTTTTGAGGAATTCATGTTAACCTCAAAAGTAAAGTCTGCTCCATTTTTACTCCTGTTTTATAAGCACGCAGATCTATTAATAGGCATAAAAATGAAAAAAAGTCACAGGAAAAGGACATCCTTGTATTCAGATTTAAACAGTTTTTTGGGGTTAAGAGTCTTATTCAGAGTGTCATGAAGATAAAGCATCACCCTGCTGGTTACTCTGGGATTTGGATCCGTGCTATGCTGTGTATTCAAGTGTGGTGATAAATGGCCAGAGCTGCAAAGAGCCTCATTAGAATTTGCCAAATGCTGAGGCTTTTATCAGGAAGCATGCAAAAATCTATCAAATGAAGTTTATCTGCCTTACCCAAGAGCCTGTGCATTTTGTACAAAGTGGATATTCCCCACAGTAGGGATGCTCTGAACAGCTCAGCTCAGATTTCAAACATTCAGAAAGCAGTGCCTATTGGTTGCTATGCTTCAGGCTGCTTACACTACCACACTGCTGACATGTCCTCTTCAATTTTCCTCTCTTTCTCCAAGATAAGAATGTGGATGGAGGTATTAGCAAAGATAATACTGTAGAAATTATCATTAACACTTCCTGTACAGAAAAGACAAAAAAAAAAAATTTAAGTGAAAATACAAACATGATGTGTTAGCTGTTGTCTCATATAGTTGGATAGACTTTTGGTAACTCATACTATTTTCCTTGATACAATCCTCTTTTTCACTTGATTTACAAAATGTTTATATCCATGAAAATAAATATCATACAATGGTAACATAGTGATATGAAAATCAGTGTAAAGCAAGAGCTGAAATACAGGATTGTACCACAAGGGTGAGACTACTGGAGCTGTCTAGTGAACTAACTCTTATTTCCAGAGAACCACAGCTTGATAGGAATGTCAGTCTTTCTTTGGACTAAGCAATGACCCGAAGTGCTCTTTACCCTTTAAACCTTAGCTGAGAACCCAAGAACAAATGAACCCTAATCTCATTAGGTTGCATTAAAGACCTTCTCAAATGATGAGAAACAGAAACAGTGCAGAAGCTTAGTCTGACCACCACGTGCTATCATAAGAGCCAACTGCTCACATTTACAGAAGGGCAGCTGCAGTAAAGCTGGCACAGGCGACTTCCAAACAGATTAGAACAATAGCATAGGCTGGAATGCAGCTCAACCCCCAAATGGAAAGTGAGAACATATATGAAGTCCCCAGATAAATGACAGAGACCTATTTACTTGGAATGCAGTGTTTAGATGTTGCCTGCCTATACTGGGATGGCTTTTCCTGTTTTCTGTTTCAAATAAAATATGAAGATTATGTACAAAGAGCGCTGCCTCTACTGTCCCAGCAGAGCTCCTGCAGATCTCTGTTTGGGCCTCTGGCAACACAACAGAAATTTCAAGCTCAATTGATTCCTATGTTATTTTCTGTGACGCTTGGCCTTCCGCAGGGACATTAGCCCACCCTCTAGTTGACTGAGGTCATGTTTTATAATGGTAACATTCCCTGTATAGACAGTAATGTCATTCTATCTCTGCACCCCATGGCAGTTGACCAACATTAGGACTGGTTTAACAGATAACTCCCGTTCCCATGTCAAATTCAGTTTCTGAACACCCTTATTAATGCTCCAGTAGAGGCTACAGTATCAAATATGAAAATAATTTTTAAAGGCCTGATCAGCTACCATTTTAAAGCATTGCTTGCACTGAAGAAGGTCAGATTGCTCTTTTCTCCAGGTCAGAATGTGGGCATGTTTACAGAAGCTCTTAACAGTCACAGTAAGAGCACTTACACAGCTAAACTCCCTGTGCATACTGAGGAGCAAAGAAAAATCCACCAGAGATACCGTTTTGTTGCCAAACTGTCTCTTCATCCATCATGAGTTAAACACCAAAGTAGAGAGAATATTTGGATAAACTGAACAATTCTCGTCCTAACTGTGCAAGACAACCTTAAAAATTTGAAAAACATGGGTCAGTCATTATATTTTGGTAACAGGCTACAATAGTTGGTGCATTGCAAAACCACAAAAGTTAAAATAGAGCACCCATAAGTAAGAATCCAACATCCCACTGAACAATGAGAAAGCAGGAATAGCAGAACTCTCCTCTTTCCTTCCCAGTAGCATTAGAATCACAGACTACTTGACCAAGGAGAACATTACCAGAAATTTCACTTCAGGCCAGCGTATCTGTCCACATGGACATCCAGTAAAGGCTGATGTGACACCCAAAAAGAAGCGCAGCACAATGGTTCGCCTCGGTTCCTAAACTAACAAGCTTTCCAACGCTAATGACCACCAGCAGATGTTACAATGTTTTCCCACCCATCCCTACATAAAGATTGACTGTCAGTATGTAACCCTTCCTATCTCTAGTTTAGAAGGAAGAGACACACAGTCTACACATCGCTGGAAGAAGGAATCAAGAGTTTTCAGAATCTTTTCCTAGACTTTTAGAAGAAGGTTTATCATCTTATTTCTACCGTCCTTGGTAAATCATGGTTTTAATGATTCCAATCCTGCTGCCTGTATCCACAGCGTCAGTCTAGACAGACAGATGCAAGTGTTCTCACTGCCAGGCCTCATCAGTGTGTTAACCTTAGCCAGCCAATGCTGTACGATTTCTTGATGCCTCTTTGATCTTGTATTTCTTGGCTCTCATCTGTGATGAAAAAGAGGGGGTTCTTACGCACATCGTAACATTCAAACTCGTCCCTTCACAAAGCTCTTCCTGGTGGCAGCGGGCTGTGCCCACAGTCACAGGGTTTCCAGCCTACAGATTTGCTGGCAGCTTGCAGCACGGGCCTATCATTTCAGAATGGCTCTCACCACTGCACCAGCTGCCCCAAGCCCAGACTCAGGAACCAGCTCTAGCAAGCACCTTACCAGCACCACATCCCTCAGTTCTTATCTCCGCTCTACTCTTCCCCCATATCATTTAGAATTCCATAGTGGGAACTCACCTCACAGATAGCTAGTTGCTACCAGTATGTGCTTCTGCTCTAGGCTGAGTTAGAAAAACTTTATGCCTATACTGGGATTCCAGTTCATTGAAGCCGTAACTCAACCACTGCACTGCACCATCAGAGATGGTGCCAGCAGAGTAACTTCCAAATTCGCTGCTGAGCTTTTTCTCCCTTTAGAGAGCAGCTGCAAATCTGGGCAAACAGTCAAGTTTTCTTCTTCTTCTATTCAAGGATAAACAATTTATAACAGAAGAGAAAAAGCAGAAAGAATGTCTGGTATCTACTTTGATCATCTACGGCAACACTTAAACCACCAGGTATGTTGTATATCTGTAATTTGCCACAACAGGACTTTCTAAACAACCACTGAAAATACTAGGTACCCCACTTCTTGTCAGATAGGGTGGCAGCTGACATACAGGTGAACTGATAAATGAAAAGACAGCTTTTTCACCTTCAAGTTCTAGAGAAGTATTATCCGGGATGCAAGGACTTTGGACGCTCATGAAGGCCGCTTAAGTACTTTAAGCATTTCTGTGTCAGGATATTTAAGCAGCTAAATACTTTGATGAAGTCTGTCTCCTCATTCAAAACTGGAAATACATTATCATGAATATTTACCATGTCAAGTAAGGACACGAAATCTCATCAGCTCACACACACACATCTCTCAGGCCAACCCATCAGCTCATTCTGAAGTTAGAAGCTAGTCACACCGGTCTCATGAATTTTTCAGCTCTGTGTCTCTGAAACAGGCAAGCACTATTTCAGGAGACCAAATCCTCCCCATACACCCTCAGGAGGGGTCAAGGTCCCACGAGCTGAATGTTATTCAACTCTGAAGCAAAGCTTTACAAGAAATTGCTGAACCAGAGTACCTAGAAAGGGAAAGGGGTGGGGGAGGTGGGGGTGGAAATATCTTGTCTCTTCCATGCAAGGACACTCAGGACACTGAATGCTATCACCCCTCCCTGCTCTTTGTAACAGCCAGGACATGAAAGGCGGCATGTAACATGCAGAGAGGACATAGTTTTAAGCTGTGCCAAGGGGAGTATGAGGCTGGACATTAGGAGGAATTTCTTCACAGAAAGGGTGATTAGATACTGGAATGGGCTGCCCAGGGAGATGGTGGAGTCACTGTCCCTGGAAGTGTTTAAGGAAAGACTGGACGTGGCACTCAGTGCCATGGTCTGGTTGTCATGGTTTGGTCATAGGTTGGACTTAATGATCTCAGAGGTCTTTCCCAACCTAACTGATTCTGTGATGGAGACAGAATGTTGTACTGCTGACAACTGAAATCACGATCTGTGTACCCACCATACCTCCATATGGAATGCAGAAGGTTAAGTCTTCTTCTAGCAGGGATGGCGTCCTGCACAAAAAGCTACAGCTAGACAGCTAGGATGCAATAGGACACTTATGTTACAGTGGGTTATGGCACCCCGAGACAAAAGCTCTCTGCAGAGAGCAACTGATCTGTAGAATTAACATATTTAGTCTGGCAGCACACGGGGGAGATACCTACAACAACAATGGGCTCTAGAGATATTTCCCAGTGTATTAAAGTAGGGGCATTGCCGCGGAGAGCTGATCATCTCCCCTTCTCCCGTACATTTCAGGCTGCCGGAGCCTCCGCCTTTCCCAGCCCCCACCGCCTCCTCCGCGCGGCCCCGCCCCTGCCCGCCTGGCCCCGCCCCGCGCTGGGCCGGCGGCGTCCGCGGTCGCCATGGGAACGGCGCGCGTCACCGCGCCCGGCTCCGCCGATTGGCGGGAATTGTTCGAGAAGGCGGCCGAGGGCGGAAGCGGAAGCCGCACGTGGAGCCGGTGAGTGGCTGCCGCAGTTTCTGGAAACTTCGCCTCATTGTCATATTTAAAGCGGCGGCGGCGCCGCTGGCTCCCCTCCCCGTCCGCCCTCCCGCGCAATCTACGGGGACCGGCGGCCGCAGCAGCACCGGGAGCGAGCCGGGCAAAGCGGGGGCCTCCCACTGGCGCCGGGGCCATGGCCGTGGTGGGCTTTGATTTGGGCTTCCAGAGCTGCTACATCGCCGTGGCGCGGGCCGGCGGCATCGAGACCGTCGCCAACGAGTTCAGCGACCGGTGCACGCCGTGAGTGAGGGGCGCGGGGGTCGGGCGGGCGCCGGTCCATGCCCGGCGGAGCGCCCGCCGTGGAGGAAGGTGCTGGAAGTTTCGCGATGGGGCGTGGGTGGGGGGGGTTCCCTCTGTGTGGGACCAGCGCGTTTCCCGGCACTCGCCGCCTCCGTACGGGTCCCCGAGGGTTGCCGCGGGGCAGGTACAGGGTAGCGGGGCCGGGCGGCAACCCTCTCTGTGCCCCCCACACCCCCCGATCCGCTGCGTGCCCCGTGCTCCCCCTTCCCGCCCCGACCCGCTGCGTGCCCTTTACCCCCACCCGCTCTGTGCCCCTGTACCCCTCGCCATCCTGCTCCCCAGGTCCCGACCCGCTCTGATCCTCTGTGTACCATCCGGCCCCCCCTTGCTTCCCGATCCCGACCCTCTCTGTTCCCCAGTGTCCCGGTCCCGAGCCGTTCTCTGCCCCTGTGTCCCCGGCCCCGGAGCGCGTCCCGCGGGCGCTGCGCGGGGCTGGAGGGCTGTGCGGAGGCTGCTCGGGTCGTGGTGCGGCGGGCTGGGAGCGCCGGTGGCGGCCGGGCGAATCCCCGTGGGGGCAGCCCGGGTTAAGTGGGACACGGGGGGAACACACTCCCGCTCACGCTGCGGTAGGCTGGACTCTGCCAACTGCTCCAGGGCAGCTCTCCTTTAGTCAGAGGTCAGATAGAGAAAGCCTCTGGCTCAAAGCAGGAGTTAGCTAACAAGTTAGAAGCAGCCATGCACAGACGGGTAGGGTGTAGTCTGGCTGTGAGCTCTGAATTGCGATCATCCTGTTTTACCGTTTGGATAAGCCATTGTGAAAAGTCCTGGATTCGAGCCAAGGCTTTAAGATGGATAAAAGTCTTCCTGTAGTTTTTTTACTGCAAACTGAAAGAATGACACTATGAACGGAAAGACTTTGGTGTTTTATTTGCAGTAGTAGAAAATGAATCTGTGACAGTTCTCAGTCGTGCTTTTTGTCAGGACCGAGTTAATTAGCCTGTTGTTCTTCCCAGGTCGGTGGTTTCATTTGGATCCAAAAACAGAGCTATTGGTGTTGCAGCTAAAAACCAGGTAGGTCATTTCCTGCTGCAAACTGTTGAAGTAGCAGTGGGTGTAAAGAGAGTTGGCTGGGTGTAGTTGAAAGTGAACAGCTTCAGTTTCTTGTTGAGCCTTTTATTTTAGAAATGCTGTGCTATGCTGCCATGCTTTCTTCAGAGAAATGTAGGATGTTTTTGCTAGAATGCTACTGCTCTCTCTTTCATTAAAATAATATTTTCCAGTTGAATGTGTTCCTTTTCTGACAAGTTAAGGTCATTAGGTTTCTTTTCCTAATGATTTTATATAGGATTTTCCTTATACTTGGAGGAAAATATTTCAAATGCTGTATATAGTTTCTTAAAATTAGATATAAGGGGAGAGGTTTGGCTCAGATTCTTAAAGCTATTTAGGGTACCTTACTAACTTTGGATTTGCTGTAAATTAAATACCTCTGGTTTTGAAGGTGCAAGTCCTTATTTTGGTTGAGG
>VYZQ01027435.1:53807-67520 GCA_013400655.1 Mystacornis crossleyi | reverse complement strand
CACTCTGTCTAATTGAAACTGCCTCTAAATGTAATAAGCCAAATTACCAACACTGGAATTAATTCAGGATACTGGTGTTAATGCTCCTTAGGAGGTGTGCCAAAGAGTTTATATGCGTACTNTGTTCTGTACCCAGCTAATGGCATGATTTTGCTCTTGGAATGGAACCATGGTTCAGAGCACAGGCTCTGCTGCTGGCTGCAGGTACATCAGGTCCTTGGAGCACGGGAGCTGAGAAATAGACCCATGATTTCACGTTTGTGTCAGGAATTAAGACTTGGAGGATACAGCTAATCCTGTCACCATCCTTCATCTTGGCATGGAATCACCCTTCTCATGTGTTCTGTGCTCAGCCTTTCCTCCTCCAGGGCTGTACTGAGGTGCACTAAATTGCCTAAACATAAGCAGTGACACGGAGACAATCCGCATTCCTCTGCTGGTGTTAACAATGGCGGCAGGAGCACTGGAACAGCTTTACCATGGGTTACCTTACCCTAAAGCAGCTCTTCTAGACCAAATCTTCCTTACGGTCAAAGGAAGGCCACACCGTGGGTTTGGCCTGCCATCTTAATTTCATCTAACCAGTCTGCCAGGTTGATGGCATGCCAACAGAATAGCTGGGTCTTAAGAACGAAGGATCACACTCATTTTGTCAGGTGGAAAGCATTAGTTTCTGGCTGCTGCTGGACATGTCCAGAAAGCCAGCTCTTCTGGGCAGAAGCTGAATGAGAGTGCACCCACCACGCAACTTAGGGCTGCACTGTTGGGGCAGCTTAGGGCAGCAGAAGTTGGAGATCTATGACAGCTCTGAGTTGTGCCTGGAGGAAGTTAGACTGAGCTAGTAAAATTAATGGAGACATCTCTCCCCACCCTGGCAGCTGTGAACAACATAAAGACTTCTGGCTGACTTCTCAGAGACCCATTCATCTGCTGGAGCCAAACAGTATCTCAAATATTGTATTTTTCAGTAGTCTTCCACACCTCTTTTAGAAAACTGTAAAATGAGGTATAAAACTAATAACAGGCTTGCTCGAAAGCAAACAAAAGAAAATGGAAAAAAGGAAGACTGGGTTTTATCTTCTGTCAAAGGTTGTTTTATAACATATAAAATGTTCTTATATCGTAATACATTTTTTGTTTGGAAAGTATTTAAGTGAAAATAGTTTCAATTATTGGATGTTCTTTTACTTCAAGTCAGCCAAATAAAAGTATATGATGTTATCCGAGCTCCATCTGTAAAATCTGTTAAAAATTTTACCAGTGAGCTTGGTTGGCTGTTTCATTTTATAGCCAAGAGGTTTCACTTCAAAATTTATGTCTGACTTACCGTCATTATTTAGTTCAGGATTAATTTTAAATTAGAATGTATAATACTGCTCTTCACTAATGACAATCCATGTAGAGCATAGTCGGTTATATCACCCTCTTGCTAAGAATATTTCAAAATCAAAGGAAATTGGAAACTTTGACTAATCAGTGTTATTTAAACGGTTCTGTATGGACTACAAAGTGTATTTCACAGCCAGCTCACATATTAAGTCTGTAATATTATTCCTATTCCAAAATTCTAGGTAAATGAATTACTGTCCTGACTTTCCTACTGCCTTTAGCTACATGTGTCACATTGCCAAATGGTTAAATATACAGCTTTGGAAGTCACAATTTGTGTTCATTAGCCATCCACAGCCTGCATTATTTGTTATATTTAGAACTAGCAACAACAACTTTCCACCTTCATTTTTAATTCCAAGTTTCACACATTAGACTATCTTACTGGGGGATGGAACTAGAGTGTGGAAGTAGATAATTCTCTTCTCCAAATTTCTAAAATTATTAGTAAAATAAACATGTTTGAAACAATTGAACAGTGTACCTTGGGATGAATAGATTAAACCAGAGCATTTTCATTATGTCTCTGGCAGTCATCCTTTTATCTCATCTTGTGATGAACATCTGTATTTTTTGGCATGTTGGTAGGATATAAATGTGGGTTGTATGTGAACAAACTCTCAATTATAATTCTGCTCAGATGAGATTTCAAAATTATGTTTTCTGCTTTGAGGATGATATTTACTGTTATGGTAGCAACTATATGGGAAAAAAATCTAGTGCATTTAATATTCAGTTCTGGAATCATGTATCAATTATTTAGTTAAACCTTCTGTTAGTAAGGCTTTTTTTTTGTAAAACACGTACCAAATGTTTATAAAATGGAAAAGAGACTCGTCAAGTTATGGTAGCTAAAGCTGTGCTAAAAAGAAAAAATGAGCATATGCTACCAGCAGTGTTTCTCATATTTAATGAGTAAAACCATATTCTATTTTGTTGCGATTGTCTTGTCTTGTACAAATAAAGGCCCTGATCCAATAAGCATTTAAAAATGTGATTTTGATTTCCACCAGTTAATCTGCTTCTGTCTTTAAGACACCATTTACTTGACTTTTGGTTCACCAGGATTCCATGGAGTTCTCAGGTCCAGAGCTCAGCACGTGCAGAGCGTTGCAGAACAAGAGCCAAAAGTAGGGGAAAAGCCTGAATTAAAATAAAGTTGGGCTTGGGGGTTTTTTCCCCCTGCTAGTGAGTGAATCATCAGTTGGTCTGTGGCTCTGACTGCAATTCTGGCATGGTTCCCATGGCTTTTACAGCCCCTATTCCACTTGGGAGAGTTTTCAGGAAATTGTGTTGTCATGGATCCTTCTGCTCAGCTCCAGTCTGCTCCATGTCCAAAATCCACTGTGCAGCAGAGTAAGAAATCCCCAGCGGGCCCAAGCTGCATGTGGCACAAAAGGCTTTAACTTCCATGCAGCATCTCCCAGTGCTTCCCTCATTATTCCACTGTATCATCTTAAACAATGTTTAAAAAAGAATGGAATCAAATCCAGCAGCTGAGGCATAAGAACACGGGGACTGTGCTGTTCTAAATTGGTCTATCTGAATTGTCCCTAGTTCTTAGCCATAATCCAGACTGTCTGGATTTACCAAGTTAGAAACAGACGTGTTTTCCTTCAAGGAAAGAGCAATTTCATTCCGTGTCTTGGGTTGCTTTTTAGCCAGGGTTGCTTTTCTTCCCCCTCAATTGTTTATTTTGCTTAACTAGAGCTGTTTTAAGGATGGCAGGTGCCAATCAGAAAGAAATAAGGCTAAAGCTAGCAACAAATAGATGTGCTGAGGAGCAGTGCTGTGCCTGGGATCACTGCTGCACCTGCCCCCTTCCTTCTTGCATTGGTCTTCTCTGTGTGGTTCAGGTTCCACCTATGGAACAGATATGTGAACAGGCAGGAAAAGGGAATCAGCTCCAGAGAAGGGCTTGTCAGTGTGTTGTTCCAGCCCAGAGGCAGTGTGAATTGTCTTGCTCTTCATGAAGAGTCAAAAAATCGTCTTAGCCATAGGTAGGAAAACCCTGTTTCAAAGAGCTTCTGGCAATGACTATAAAAGGGTTAGTTTGCTGGCCTGAGGGATTGGAACAATGTGAATTTTCTGGATTATTTTAACAACACAGACAAAACAGTGAGCATTCAGTGTTTTTCACTTAGCTTCTATGAGGGGATTTTTGGAAATACATCTGAACAAGATAACATCTGAATAAATATCAAGTAGATACAACAGTAGATAGCAGCAGTAGCCACTAAACTGCTTGCAGCAACATTTAATGCTTTTGAAATGTTTGTTCATTGCTTACAGTGGATAGATCCGCTTTAGAGATGAATACGCATTTGTCAGAGATCCTGTTGTTTAGGCCTCCTGGGAATGGCCCTCAGCTTGGTCCTTGGCAGGTGGAAACCTTCTCCTCCCCTCTGGCACCCTGTCAGCTTGCTGGCTCTTGAGCATGGTGGAGGGAGCAGTCTTGCTACCCTTGCCCTGTTCCAGGAGTGCCGAGCACTGTCCAGGGTCCCAGCTCCAAGCCTCTCCCCATGGAAGGGAACTCTGGTGTTGCCGGTTGTCCTGAAACCACCCTTAATACCAGATGAAATGTAAAGACTAAAAAGAATTCTTTTAGCCAATACTAATGCAGTTACTAGGTCTGAAGACAAGCACAGAAAAATAAATAACCTGCTTATAAAGCTACCTGAACTTTAGCTCTGCTCTAGGAGCTTTCCATCAGCTGTGTAAGCAGGAACAAACTGTTAGGATGTTTGTATCATTTTGTGGCTGGGAGCCAGGGCTTCTGACCAGGCTACTCTTTTTCTCTGAAGAGGATTTTGATGTGGGGCTGTGTTCTTCCAGCCCTTCGACTCAGTTCTTTTCAGATTTAAATTTTATCCTGCTAACAAGTCAGAAAAAAGGGCTAGAACTACTGACCCTGCCTGGACAAACTTTTTATTTTATCAGCCAATGTCACTACTATGATGAATGAAGACCTCCCATCTATCCATCTATCCAGACAGTAAAGAAGAGTTGTACAGGATTATCAGCTCCATTCTGGAAACAAATGCTTAGGAAAGTATTTTCATCTTCTTGACAGGACAGGCTTTGACTCTCTGCATAATCCTTTATATATTGAACCTGGAGTTTGTGTAAATAAATCATTTGAATCATGCATTACAATTTTCACTGTATGCTTGTATACACATTCATCTGTTTTACCCTTTGCTCAAGATTAGACATGGTAGTAATCCAAACATTTTTGCATGAAAATGGGTTTGAGGAATACTCTTATCAGGTGTGAAGTTGAAATTTTTCTATCAGTTTTCCATTGAATATTTAAAGTGCTTGAGCTTTTTACCCGACTTATTTAAGTGCATATTTCAGTAAACTAGATTTATGTGTATTATAAGATCCATTTTAAATTTTCCCTTTGGTGAAAGAGAGAAACTGTTTCATGCAGCAGATGTATAACAGATGCCACTTCTAGCACGTACTGCACTACTGGATGGTGGCCAGATGCAGTGGTGATAGCATAGCTATTACCATGATAAAGCAGAGTAAGAGAGAGATGTAAGTAATGTGTTAGCTTCCCAGCCCACCACTTTGTCCACACAAATGGGAAGGAGGAGAAAATTCTTAAGTCTGTCAGCTATCTACATCATCATATACAGTCCTCAAATCATCCACTTTTAAAAAATAGCTGTTTAGGTTGAACTAAGTGAGATGAATCCTACCCGTAATATTTGGAGTTATCTAGTGAATTAGTAGTTAAGCTATATGGAGTTAGAATAGTTAAAGCCTGGGCATAAAGCTCAGCTCTTGGCTTCAAGCATTCTTGAGGAACTCTCATCAGTTCCTTTGGAAAGTTAGTCTGAGAAAACAGGTGCTTTTCTAGAAATAGAGAATCATACAATAAATATCTTGAGTTAGAAGAAATCCACAAGGATCATCAAAGTCCAGCTCCTGGCCCTGCACAGCACCATCCCCAAGAGTCACATCATGTGCCTGAAAGCACTGTCCAAACACTGCTGGAACTCTTGTCAGGCTGGTGCTGTGACCACTTCCCTGGGAGCCTGTTCCAGTGCCCAACCACCCTCTGGGTGAGGAACCTTTTCCTGATATCCAACCTAACCCTCCCCTGACACAGCTTCAGGCCATTCCCTCGCGTCCTGTCGGTGCCACCACAGAGCAGAGATCAGTGTCTGCCCCTCCTCTTCCCCTCGTGAGGAAGCTGTAAACTGCGATGAGGTCTCCTTCCTGTCTGAAAAACACTTTTATTTTAGAAGGTAGAAATATATTTTTAAGACAAATCAACAAGTAGAGGTTGGGGAAAAAACTTCTGGTGGTATTTGTGCCTCTGGACATGCTCTGCTTTGGAAAGCACAGGAAATGAACAGTTACCATAACTGCACTGTGCAGGGTATAAATATCCTTTGTGCGCCAAACAAATTGCCTTACTTCACTAACCACAACACAAAGTTCACCTGAAACTCTGAAAGCTGTCTTAAAAAGAGAAAAGGTAATGTCCCTCAAACATTAAACATCTCCACATGCAGAAAATGTGACCATTCTGTGCATGATTGCATTTTAAATCTGAAATCATTGCACAGAATGCAAAATGGATTCTGTATAAACCTTCTAAAATAAATGAACCTTAATTTCTTTTGTATTTTTTGAAGGTCAAATGCTGCAAATACTGGCCAGATGACACAGAGATATATAAAGACATTAAAGTTACCCTAATAGAAACAGAGCTCCTGGCTGAATATGTGATTCGAACATTTGCTGTAGAAAAGGTAAGTTTCCAAATTCAGTTTTCTTAAATACAGTGTTATCTGCCACTTCCATACAGATTCAGCAAGGGAAAGTTAAATCTTTTGACTGACATCCTGGGTTTGAAGGTATTTTTGGGTAAACGACTACCGCCCTCTTATGGTAATCTGTGCTTTTCTTTAAAAAGCACTTTTCTGTGCTTTTCATCACTGTTGGCCCCTGCCTGAGTTAGAAAAAGTGATGTTCCTTGCCTAGGAGAAATCGAAGCCTCCCTCCCAGCAATCAATTGAAAAACACATTTGTGCTGCTTTCCCATCTTATGTTTCCCACAATCATTTTCCGTCTGTACCAGAAGCTGCATGCAACATTATTAAGAAGTCTGGTAGAGAATACTGTTACCTGTTGGGCCAGGGTGTGCCTGATCTGCAGAGTGATAGCTCTAACAAACTACTGTTCTTCTCAAGGCTATTTCCCTTTTCACGTGGAGTCTGTCTTTACATGGAGAGTTCCAATCAGTGCGTTGTGTTGCTGTTTGTTAGAATACTGCCACGCATTTGTTTGATGCTTTGTAGCTTGTAGAACTTGTAGCTCCCCTAAACAGCTTGAAATATATGGGAAACATACAAATAGCAAATAAGGTACCTACTGAAAGTGAGAACGGGCAGGGTCAGTCAATGGTGAAGTGTACTATGTATTTTGTGTCAATTCAGCAGTTTCATTCAGACTTTGTTAAAGGCCAGAAATGTTTTAATTGTATGTATCAGGACTCATTTGAGTTGCAGAATGCCAAGGAAAGGGCCTCTTTGGAAGACTAGATGTTCCTAATGGCACGCTGAAGTAATGTTCCTTCACCATGAGTAGATTTTCAACTAATTAGCTTAGAAAGCTTCTTTCAATTTAGTTGCAGTACCTGTGATTTATTGGTTCTCTCTAATGATGAAATAGTATTCATTTATGGGTTTGAAGAACATAATATTTAGCATCAAAGAATCCTGTACCTGAAACTGCCAAAAAGACTACCCCGCAGGATCTCTGTACATACGTCCAGAGTAACAAAGGAATTAGGGTTTTTTCTTGTTTTATTCTTCAATCTAATACTTAAATATGCATCAATACAGAAACCTGAGGGTAATGATAATAGAATTACGTGGTTTGAATGAACTGAAATATTGTATCATGTTTACCACTATACATATTGTATATTGAATTCACTCAAGCCTGTTGTTTCCTTGCATTTAGGTATTTTTAATAAACAGATGAGAAACGTTGGCTCCACTTTGAAGTAGATGAAGCACTGGTTGATTTCTATTCTGCAAATTTTAAGCTCATGCTTTGATGTTAGCTTTTCGCTTCTTAACTTAAACTGAAGAAAAGACCTAGAGGATTTTACAGTTGAACATAACCAAACTGTCTTGAATAAGTGCATTAGAACAGATAGAGATAAAAGGCACTAAACATTTTATTTCTTTTTAAAAATCTCCATCTGAAAAGATTTCACTTAGACACTGCTTTTTAATAGTTGGTAGTTTTCCAGTAAGCCCCTAAAAGCAGTGTCAGTGTAGTTTGAGTAAAGTACATTTGTTTTTACTCTATTTTCCATATTTTTTAGCTCCTCCAGTGGTATTGGAGCATCAAGTCTGTACATCTCTTTCACCATATTTCTCTCAAGTTTTTATTTTTGATGTACTGGGACTGACATTTTTTACCTTCTCTAAACTGAGGTGCATGATGAGGAGACAGCACCCTAACCAAACATGCAGATAATACTAAGTGAAAGGTGGTATTGGAACACTTAACAGTGGAGCCTCAGTTCCAAAGGACCTGCAGTTTGGCTAACAGGAACTTTGGTAATTCAACAGGAAAAATTGCAGAGTTCTGTGCCTTAAGCAGCCTAACCCCTGTGTCAGTACAGGGTGACTTCCAGGGACAGCATCTGATATCCAGAATGAAGATTTAGCACATACGAACTGTAAGGGTGGAGATAAGAGAACTGGCCTTGTCCACTGTAGTAGAGAGGAGGAGGAGGGGTAAGGAAGATCTAATTTCAGCCTTCAGCTACCTCACAGATGTTTAGAAAATCAGAGGAATCAAATTCTCCAAGACCTCAAGCCCCTTCTGACCATCCTTTCTGTTTGTTGATGAACATCTCATACCTGCTCCTAAAGTACAATTTAGAAGTTGATTTGTTTGAAGATAAATTGATCACTTCATTTTTTTTTAAATGGATGTTAAGTGGTAGGAGGATAACACTGAGCAAATTGAACCCAAAAGTGCAGTATAATTTTGAAGACCATTTCCTAGATATGTTTACATTGTGTGAATAAGCAATTCCTTTGGAGCAGTTTCATTACAGCACAGCAGTTAACGCAGATGAATAAGTCATACATGAATAGTAACATACAGCAGCAGTGTCAGTTTTTGTAGAATTTTTTAAGATCCTAGGGTTTAGCAGTGTACACTATTTTCTGTTTGTTTCAGCTGAAAGAAAAAGTAAAAAATACAGTCTTTCCTAGCTGAGCATATGCTTTTATGATTCATGCAGTTGTGTGCTATTTTGGGTTCAGAAACCAGCAGGAAAGCTAGATATAAAAATCATTCTTTTGTAGATATAATAAGAAAACTCATTATAAAAGCATCCTATATGCAAAACCTTTTCCTAAGTAGCTGTTGACAAGGACAGACAAAAATGCAGTCAGCCTGACAGACAGCCTTTTCACAGTTAAGGCACAGGACATAACCTGATCTGTGTAGCAGACAGGCACATTGCTTTGGAGGGTCAGTTTGTTTTTTGTAAATTGTTTGAAAATCTCAGCTTCATACAGCATGAAGAATTTGTATGAGATACTCACTTTGGTCCTCAGCTTGTATAGTCACGGCATTACTTTTTTCTGTGGCACCTTTGTTTCTCGGAGGGTCACGGGTGGTTTTTACACGCAATATAAAAGTGTTTGAGACACTATCTCCACTAAGCAGAGATATCTACAGAGTTAAAGGCCTTGCTTACAGTAGCAAAGAGATGTGTTAACTAACAGACTCTAAAACCCCCAGAGGGCAGAGACCAAATTGTATTCAAATGTGTTTGCTAGGCTGTCCTAAAATGCAAATTGTTTTCTTTATTCCTGGGTTTCAATATGCTTTAAAATTGGGTTTTAGGATATAAGGTCATTTCTGTTTCAAGGATGTGATCTCCTCACTCCACACCACTGCCTCATATGCTCTTAATGCTCTGCCTTGCCTGCCTTTTTGTGTCAATTTCCAGGGGAGATGAGAGATTCCTCTGAGCAGATGCCCTGTCTCCACAGACCCCCAGCCTGAGCTGTCAGAGTATCAGACTCCAACATACATTAAGTCCTCTCTAGTCCTGTCACACTGGCATGTCCAAAATTTCTCCACCACTGAAAATCCCAGACTAATGCATAATAACAATAAATAAGGAAGCTTATATTACTTATTATTCAAAAAGAATAAAACCTTTTATATGCAAACCAGCTCAAGACAGGAAATACATCTTTAAGAAGAAAAGCTGTAAAATACCAGTTATTAATATTGCTGACATTTAGTCCAGCCTAGACATGATATGCCATAATTTTGCTGTTTGTTTATGAACTATGTATGATGGCTTCCAGTTTGTGGATTTCTAATGAGAATAAAATACTGGCAGCTACATTTTTAGAGGGGGAAGGGAAAACACAAGCAGTAAGAAAATAAAACTTAGCATACACACTTCTGATATCCAGACTGCTCCCCAAAGTCACATGGGAAATTACTTACACAATCAGCTTCTCATTCATACCTGTCTCACCATATCCATGTCCTTGTAGACTCTGGCAAATCACCTGAAGGGTGAGCATTTGGAGGGCTACAAACACAGCCCCAATGATTGAAGGTGCAGAAAGGTTTCTTATTATTCAGCTTTTTCTTTCAGACCAATGAAGGAGACAAATGATAAGGAAAATTATGCTGAAGCTGTAGTTCCCTGAAGTCAGCAGCAAAACCCCTGTGGAGAGCAGTGGGAATAAAAAAGTCATCTGTGCTCTGTGTTCAGCCTTGCTGCTGACCTGTTCTGTGATCATGGCATGCACCTTAAGGCCACAGTTTGGAAAGCCTAGTACTTAAATATAGAGATGAGCATTTCTCTTGTTGGTAAAAGTTTCTGACCAATCTAGTGCTTGCTTACTTAATTTTGTTGGAAGGCTTTGAAACCAGTTGGTACCTCACCTTTGACCTTGCTCTCCTGNACACATTGCTGAAGCCACTTGAGCTCTTCTCGCTTTAACTATGAACAAGAATACATATATAATGTATATATATAACAAATATATATACAATATATAAATGAGAGTAAAAAATTGAGTCTGAAGTCCTGCAAATGCCCAGCTCAATTTCAGTAATCATCCAATTGATCAAGTACCCATAAGATGAACCCTTACGCCTTTTACATTTCCAATACACTGCTGCACATTAACTGTGCTCTTCTTCTACTTTAGTGCTGGTGCTGGCAGAACCGGATGCTTCATTGTCATTGACATCATGCTAGATATGGNAAGCTTATATTACTTATTATTCAAAAAGAATAAAACCTTTTATATGCAAACCAGCTCAAGACAGGAAATACATCTTTAAGAAGAAAAGCTGTAAAATACCAGTTATTAATATTGCTGACATTTAGTCCAGCCTAGACATGATATGCCATAATTTTGCTGTTTGTTTATGAACTATGTATGATGGCTTCCAGTTTGTGGATTTCTAATGAGAATAAAATACTGGCAGCTACATTTTTAGAGGGGGAAGGGAAAACACAAGCAGTAAGAAAATAAAACTTAGCATACACACTTCTGATATCCAGACTGCTCCCCAAAGTCACATGGGAAATTACTTACACAATCAGCTTCTCATTCATACCTGTCTCACCATATCCATGTCCTTGTAGACTCTGGCAAATCACCTGAAGGGTGAGCATTTGGAGGGCTACAAACACAGCCCCTATGATTGAAGGTGCAGAAAGGTTTCTTATTATTCAGCTTTTTCTTTCAGACCAATGAAGGAGACAAATGATAAGGAAAATTATGCTGAAGCTGTAGTTCCCTGAAGTCAGCAGCAAAACCCCTGTGGAGAGCAGTGGGAATAAAAAAGTCATCTGTGCTCTGTGTTCAGCCTTGCTGCTGACCTGTTCTGTGATCATGGCATGCACCTTAAGGCCAGTTTGGAAAGCCTAGTACTTAAATATAGAGATGAGCATTTCTCTTGTTGGTAAAAGTTTCTGACCAATCTAGTGCTTGCTTACTTAATTTTGTTGGAAAGCTTTGAAACCAGTTGATACCTCACCTTTGACCTTGCTCTCCTGCTATGAGGAAGCCCTCCAGCAGTCTGTACAGATTGTGTTGGTAGGAGGTGGATGCTTTTCAGCAAGGCTCAGGCTTTTGAAGATTTCAACCCTTGCCTTTTCAACAGAGAGGTGCTCATGAGATTCGGGAAATACGTCAGTTCCACTTCACGGGCTGGCCGGACCACGGTGTCCCGTACCATGCCACAGGCCTGCTGGGATTTGTACGGCAGGTCAAATCCAAGAGTCCACCAAATGCTGGCCCTCTGGTTGTTCACTGCAGGTAGGTAAAACAGAAATCTCTCTGTTGTGGTTTGCACTAAACTCAAGACCTACTTTTGCTTCTCCTTTATTGTGTATTCTCCACACACATTGCTGAAGCCACTTGAGCTCTTCTCGCTTTNCTAGATATGGCAGAACGAGAAGGTGTTGTAGACATTTACAATTGCGTGAGAGAGCTTCGATCCCGGAGAGTTAACATGGTGCAGACTGAGGTATTGCTCATCTACTGGAAAACTGCTTTGCAAGAAAAAATACTCTTCTAGTCCATAAAGATAGAGCTTTGTAGTTGGCAACCTCCAGAAAGCAGTTTATTCAGTCACATGCAGAAAATAATCCCCCCACAAACCTGAAGAACCCCTGCCCAAACAAGTGCACAGTTATGCCGCACTGAAGGTTCACAATGTTTCTTAAAAAATAAGGAAAATCAGGAATGTTTCCTCTCTGGGAAGGATTCATTTTGGAGTACATCTTGTTGAGGCTTAGTTTCATGATAGCACCTACAGAACTGCCCAGAGGAATGAGGAAACCAGAAACATTCTGAGCTTTATTACGCAATGTTACTGCACTTCTCAACTGCTTATAGTTTGTTTAAGCCAGTCATTCTATATTAATTTCTAAATGAGTGGGATAAAGTTTTTAAATTGTGGTTTTTCCTTCTGGTCTAACTTCAGTGCTGGTAAACTGAAGAGAGAAGTAACAACCGTATTATTTGTTATGTTTTATTTACCAAAATACTAATGGGCTATGCACTCCTTGTCAGTAACAATATATTTTAATTGCATTACCAGGAACAGTATGTATTCATCCATGATGCTATCCTGGAAGCCTGCCTTTGCGGGGACACATCTATTCCAGCTTCTCAAGTTAGGTCTGCTTACTACGAAATGAATAAACTGGATCCTCAAACAAACTCAAGCCAGATCAAAGAGGAGTTTAGGGTAAGTAGTGGCTAGCATTGTCATAGAAGCCATAGAGTTCAGCTATACTAAAGACTTCTGCTTAAGTGTTTATAGCCTTTTGAGTTTTATAACAGGTCTAGGAGGGAAAGCCTGCGAAAAAGGGAAACATAATGTCACTCTTCTCTACTGAATTATGCTGAATCATAAAATAATGCAGTGGGGTGGTAGTAAAGTATTCTTTTTGCTCAAGAGAAGTATGTCAATTCCTTCCACTGTCCTTTCTTCAGAAGGCAGGCTACTCTGCAGCTGTCTTTGAGGTTATTTTTCATAATTGTATGCTTCCAGGATTTCTCTGCTTCCAAACCCTGCTGACTGTGGTGTGTTTTCATGTCTCTGCATATTGATTCCCACTGAAACTGAATGCTGAGCTGATCTATTCTTAAATATTTTGGGTTGCTTTCACTGCTGTGTTAATTTTTCTGTTGCGTTATTTACTCTCTTTGAAAGACTTTAAATATGGTGACTCCGACGCTGCGCGTAGAAGACTGCAGCATCGCGCTTTTGCCGCGAAACCATGAAAAGAATCGCTGCATGGATGTGCTGCCTCCAGACAGATGCCTGCCTTTCCTCATCACGATAGATGGGGAAAGCAGTAACTACATCAATGCTGCACTGATGGATGTAAGTCTCCGCCACATCATTAATAATAAAAAGGCAATAAGCAGCCCTCCAAACTGAGCCGTGCTAGAAAATGGAGTCAGCATAAGAAGACTGAAATCCTTCTGGCTTGTTTTGTTTTCCAGAAGCGTGGCACAAAATCTTTAAACTCCCAAGTACATTTAGGATCACGCATATGTTATGTCACAGCCAAGGTTCCAAAGCCATGCTCAGAGAGCAATTCAGGGAGTTTTGATAAATTAAATCTGTCTGGATTTCTCCCTAGTGCTTGAATTTTTAACCATCTGGCCTAGGAAAACAAGAGTTACCTATTAAGAGACTGAGGCAGTTAAATAGAATAATAAGGTTTGCAGCAATATTTCAGTTCCCTTTGTTTATAATTTAAACAGTAAT